>BQNB010055209.1:2003-31998 GCA_026074375.1 Tanacetum coccineum
ACCTTCAAAATATATAACAAAAAACCCTCAAAACATGCCAAATCATATAATTCTATTAAAATATTAAAAAGTACCTAAAAGCATTTTAGCGACGGTGGCGAGCGGCGGCAGCCAACGGCGGTGGGGTGGCAACCGATGGTGGTAGGGGCAGCTGACGGTGGTTAGAGAAGAGAGAGGAGTGAATGAGAATTGAGTGAATGAGAATTGTGTCATGGGCATAATGGATTTATATAGGCATGAGGCTATACAATTAGCATTAAATGAAATTTACAATTACAATTCAAATTAACAATCACCATTAATGAAAAATGAAATTTACAATTAACATGGTTGAAAATGTTTTTTAATGTGTTGAAAACGTTTTGGCAAATTATATGAAATGGTTGAAAATGTTTTTATGGCTTTGACAGATTTCCTTAAATAGATTTTTACTTTTCAAAGCCTTCAAGTAAATGTAGACTCAAAACTGGTAGCAAACCAAGTAAATGGGACTTACATCGCAAAAGAAACAGACATGATCAAATACTTAGAGAAGGTAAAAACACTGGCCAATACCTTCCGGGCGTTTTCAATAACGCAAGTCCCAAGAAGCAAGAACAAAAAAGCGGATGCACTAAGCAAAACA
This sequence comes from Tanacetum coccineum, assembly GCA_026074375.1. NCBI lineage: Eukaryota > Viridiplantae > Streptophyta > Magnoliopsida > Asterales > Asteraceae > Tanacetum > Tanacetum coccineum. The sequence continues at coordinate 2,629 of BQNB010055209.1, forward strand.
ACATCTACCAGCTTCGCACATCTCAACAAACAGGTGTTAGTGGAAGAATTAAAAGAAAAATTAGTGAATGAGAGTGAGGTGCTCGTCGTGGTGGAAGAAGAAGGGGAGTCCTGGATGACCCCGATTCATGAATATCTCACAGATGAAACTTTACCAGCGGAAAGAAAAAAGGCAAGAGCAATAAAGCGTAAGTCACAGCGTTTCGCCATCATCAACGGAATACTGTACAAAAAATCCTTTCTAGGCCCATGGCTCCGATGTGTAGGACCTTCACAAGCAAACTATGTCTTGCGAGAAATACATGAGGGCTCATGTAGCATGCATGCGGGCACACGATCCGTCGTTGCCAAAGCTCTAAGGATTGGATATTACTGGCCGACAATGCATAAGGACGCAAGGGCACTTATAAAAGCATGCCAGGAATGCCAAGTGCACAAACCTGTCCTAAAAATCTGCAAGAAAAGTTGAATCCGATCACATCTATGTGGCCATTTTACAAATGGGGTATCGACATAGTTGGACCTTTCCCGGAAGGACCTGGAAAAGTCAAATTTCTAATAGTGGCCATGGACTACTTTACCAAATAGATAGAAGCAAAACCAGTGGCAACTATCACAGGAAACCAAGTAAAAAAGTTTGTATGGGAAAACATCGTGTGCAAATCATATCCGACAACGGGAAGAAATTCTGAGACAACCCATTCAAAGACTGGTGTGAAAAATTATGCATTCAATGGCATTTTGCCTTCGTAAAGCATCCCCAAACAAACAGACTGGTAGAAAGAGCAAACTGGAGTTTGGGGGAGGGAATAAAATCAAGGTTGGGAAAAGACAACAAGAACTAGATGGAAGAAATCTCTCATGTCCTCTGGGCACATCGAACCATGGTCAAATCTAGTAACGGAGACACTCCGTTCTTACTGACTTACGGAATGGAAGCTGTCATCTCGGCGAAGATCGGAATGCCCACATTCAGGACAGCAGAATTAGACATGGCCAAAAACGATGAAGCATTGCAAATCAACTTAGAGCTACTAAAAGAAAAGCGAGAGCGAGCAGCCATAACAGAAGCAAAGAGCAAGAGACAAATAGAAAAATACTACAACGCCAAGATTCGAAACATAAGCTTTAAGCCAGGAGACTTGGTATACCGTAACAACGAAGCAAGCCGTGCAGAAGATACCGGAAAGCTAAGACCCAAGTGGGAAGGCCCATACGAAGTCACAGAATCACTTGGGAAGGGATCGTACAGGTTGAAAGACCGCAACGGAAAGGAGCTTCCGCGGACATGGAATGTTTGTAACCTTAAGAAGTGTTACATACACAAAATGTGAGCAACTTACCCATACGGACACCGTAATGGGAAGAGCATTTTTACTTTATTCCTTGTAATAACTTTTAAATATTATGTAATATGTCTCTCAATTTCAATAAAAAAGTAAATACTAGCTACCTTCACAAGTTATGTTTTGAAAATTTCTAATTTATTACCTTGCAAAGTTATCTGTAATATGTGATTAAGTCGCGCACGCACGGAGCATGCCTCCAATAATGTTATTCCGCATAACAAAAAGAGGATGGGTAACCTACAAACAAAACTCAAAATGCATAAGAGGCATTGCAAGCCCAGCATTCAAAGCAAGCCTATTACAACATAGCATGATAAAGAAAGCAAAAACTTTAATCATAGTACGTCCGGATACAGATTATTGTAAAAGCATCATTGTAACTAAAGATAGCACGGATAAAAGTGTTTTGATTACAAGAAATTCGCAAAAAGGTCACATGCGACCACGGAAAAACATACAGGCGAACTCAAAGAACAGCGTCTATAGATTCGTTCTCGAACTGAGAAAATACATCATCAACATCACCTTTAGTTGAACCTTCAACCTTATCCTCACCTTTGGGCCTCGGAATAACATCCTTCGGGACTACACCCGCTAAGTCCGGGTTCTCATAATCCTTCACCAGGAGGAAAGGATCGGAATTGGGACGAATGACCACGGTAGATAAAGCCATAGTAATAAGTGCCGTAACTGGAGGCTCAGTAGAAGTCTAAGGAAGAATGGCCAAAGCTTCAACATATACAGGGTGATCTATAGAAACAAATACATCTTTTAGAAGAGGAAGACGCTCAACAAGGTTCCTCTCCATCTTCCGCACCCTATGGTGACAAGTCTCCAGAGCAACAGATAACGCTTGACTCCCAATCACAACTTTATCTTGCTTATGATGCACGAGAACCATCAACTGACCCACGTCGGGTTGAAGATCAGTCATTCCTAAGACCTCAGCCACAACATCGTCCAAACGAAGAAGATCCATAACATCCCAAGTACTGGCATCCTTCTTAGCAGATAAATCCCGAAGAAGCAAAAAGTCTAAACCACGAAGATCACGGACAACAAAATTAAAGTCAGCTTTTGCGGAGGGATTATAAGCTTCAAGGTCACTTAGACATCTTCCTGCTTGTCCATGCTCAATTCCAGCGGCCAAGCCCTCCTGCATCCCTTTCTCGATTGCACGGCCGAAAGCATTGCCAAGGGCCTCCATATACTCAGTAGAGTTAAGATATTTGGCCATTATAAGCTTCATGCCATGAGTCAACAACCACCTCCGTCCAGCGATGACATTAAGGAGGTGCGAATGAAAATTCTCCTGAAAATGCATGCAACACCTGGTAAAATCAGCATCAATCTCAGCCAATCTAGCTTCAAGAGGTTTCATAAGGCTATCCTGGAATTCCTCTAGTTGTCTCATGCTTCCCTCATACATCTCCAGCTTCTCACGGAGACCCGCGGAGGAAGTTTCCAACTCATGCACCTAAAAAATATGTATATGTATATATAAGACAAGGAAAACACAAAAATACGAAGATACAAAGACAAATAAGGACTGAAACCTATACCTATTCACAAGACTTTGGTTTCTGAGACCTCAAGACGAAGCGGAGTTCCCAAGTCCAAGAAAGCTCACGTCCTTTTAGCGATGATAGATACGAGGCTTGTCCACCTTTAATTTCAAGCACTATGCTCTTGCTCAAGAAGACCGTTGTGCTCCATGCGGAAGCAACCTCAACCTCGAGCGAACTCCTCATAGCCCTCGAGAACTAGAAACCCGAGTACGAAGTCGAAGCCATCCTTCCATATACTCATCATTCCGCCTGTAACAACTGAGACCTTAACACTCCACAATCCTCCTAGTCCTTCACGTTGCAGCAAATTATCTTTCTCCTCAGCAAGAGACTTCCACTTCTTTTTCTCCAAAATATTATACTCAGCACGCATTCTCACCTCAGAACTCAAACTCAAATTGCGTGCGGCAGACACATTAAACTCAGCAAATAATTGTTCATGTACAAATTCTGCGAAATAGTTTTGAAGAAGCATAGGAGTAAAATGATCAATATAGTTAAAAAAATTCAAAGAACAATGGTTATCGTGGGTTGGGTTATGGAGTGCAAAAAAGCACAGCTCCTGCCACTTCCTTTTACCTTCATCAGCTCAAAACCTATAGTCCACAAAACTACACATGAATTGTAACCTCTTGCACAAACAACGGTACGCATCTCCTCCTGACAACGTAAGCTCCCAGCAACAAAGATGCTCCCAGCAACAAATTCACTACCCGACTTCCCTGTAAAAAGGCTAAGGGTGCGATCCGTCTTATCAGATGAACTAGAACAAGAAAAAACAGACGGAGCCGGCACATCCTTATCCTTGCCAACTTCAATAGAAGTAGTGGCCGTAGCAGCAACACTAGAAACAAAGGCCGTTACTGGGTGGCCGTAGTTATCACCGGAGTGACAGACCTGACAAAGTAGTCAACCTCAGGATCCGCAAATTTAGCACCTGAGTGATGAGAAGAATCGGATAGAACTACGAACCTCGTGGAGGGACCCACAGTTCGCAAAGAAGGACCCGTCACGGAGTCAGTGTGATCTTCGCCCTCTTCCAAAGGTGAAGCTGTCACGGATGAAGTAATAAAAGGTAAGGTATGAAGAGCTGGGACACCCTGTTCTACCGTTAGCAAATAATCTTGAAGCAACCTATTAAGAACACTAGGAGATTTACCTCCAACAGCAGAACCACCAGTTGTTCCATAATCAGCCCTCAATCTCTTGGGCGGGTGAGAAGCGGCGGGAATACCCTCACTTCCGCGGGTAACCCTCTTTTTCTTTGAACGTCTGGGCACGGGTGCTTCAATCTCAGCAACAACATTTTCCGTGGTAGGAACGATTGGTTCAACATTATCATGACCACCAACAGAAGCAATTTCCTGATCTCCACTACCACTACCACCTGCATCTCCAACAAACTCTCTTTCAATGCTAGCCGACAACTCTCCAGAAGGGCGAACAACTGAGGTTGGAAGTAGGGTCACGGTACGATGTTTAGCCACGGTCACGATAGGCCTCTCATTTTCAGCCCTTGCTCTCTCGACAATCCTCACCTTACGGGGGTCAGCGGTCCGAATAAAAGCGTTCAAATCCATCTCTGCAAAAGATAACATGGAAAAAGAGAGCTCATAAGAGAAAGTTAAAATCAAAGGCAAAAGTAATCAGCATATATGCGGAAAAGAATACCCACCCTCTCCGCTCTCATACTCAAATCGAGGATAAGTATCTTTATTAAGAAGGTAATTACGGCTTATGCCAACCCAGCAAAGAAACTCTTCTGGGAACCTAAGGAACGGAGAGGCGTGAGTAATAAGAATAGAAGCATGCTCCGCATTATATTCAGACGCGGCAGGAGCTCGATCTTTAGAAATATTTAAACCAGAAAACCAATTGAACTGAGCATTAGCGGGAACCACAAACTCATCCACCCAGAAAAAGTGGTCGTTCCAATTCTTCACAGAGTCCAAATTCTTGGAATAACAAGCACGGACATTGGGACGCTTGGTAAATCCGAACCAACCGTTCTTATAATTATGCGTGTAGAAATATCGGAATAAACCAACGACGGGCTCAATGTTACAAACACGACACAGGATCTCGAAATGAGAAACCTTGGCAGAACCAAAAACAGACAATTGGGAGAACGGAATACGGAAGTGAATAAGAACAGACACAAAAAAGTTAGAAAATGGAATACGATAGTTAGCGTAATCAAAGAATCGGGTATACATTCCAACTTTGCCAGCCGGCCTTTCATGCATGGTGTCATCGGGACCCGGTAATTGAGGGTGAACTTCCTCCGGAACAAAATATTTTGAACAGACAGAATTAAGATGTTCTTGGGTAAGAACACATTTAATAGATGTGATGTTACTCATACTAACAAGAGAGAAGTAGAGCAGTTAACCTGAATGTAGACGAAGTTCTAGAAAGGGAGATGTTGTGCAACTAAAAAACCTTGAAGTTTATCAACAATGGTGGAAAGGTGAAAGAGATGAAAAAAGGAACAGTGAGGCATGAAGCGACTATTTATACCCATGGTATATTTAATTCAAGTAAAGGTAAGATAATGACACGTGCCAAGACACTTCCCAATCAACGGCACAAAGGCAAAGTAAAAAGATAATGATAACAGTTAGATGTGGGACCCAGGCGGTCAAATCATGCAGAAGATGAAAGGACACGAAGAACCCACGTAACCAACGACAAACTGCTAAAACGACGCAAAAGACGCGGAACAAAAGAAAAAAAATGATCACGGAACTCTAGTCTAGCAACGCTCATCGCACGCTATAATTGTTACCACGCACAATAAGCAAACTAGACTGGGGGGAATTGATGACGTATAGTATGAATACCAAGCTTACTGGGTTTAGTTCATAATATGCGCATATGGGCCCTGGCCCAATACAACAAATAGCCGGACTACTAAGCCTGACAAGAGTCACGCTCCGGATATTCCAAAGATGCACGTGAGTACCTTTTAAAGCCGCACCCGTTGCACCTCCGTGAACAAACACCGGTTACAGAAGGATACTCATGTCCGCAGACACGATTACAAGTGGACCCTTGCCCGACAAGGGACCCACTCTGGCTACTAACAGTCGCAAGTGAAATATTAAGAAACCCTAGTATTGGGGTTGCCTATAAATAGGGGTCATTTCACACCCCAAAGAGGGACATTCTGTCCTATCATTAATACACACACATACTCTGACATTCTCTGACAAACATGTATACTTACTCTCACGCTGGAGCTTAATCATGGGGTTCGCCCCGCGGTAAGGCTAACGGTTTACCCTCATTTGTGCAGATAGCCCCTTCACTGCTTGGATTAGTACAAGATCATCACCGTATCATACCTCCTGGTCCGCCCCATTTAACGATCCAGGTTTACACTTGACCCTACACGCTTTTTGTACTAACAAGTTGGCGCCATCTGTGGGACCGAATAACTGTGTTCCTTGAAAATACTCACCATGAGCAATCACGAACAACCTACCCCTAGCCATCCCAAGTCTGATGTGCGGAATACGGTAGGGAAAAACAAACAAACCCCCAGGGCTCTGCGAGAACTACTTTTCAAATGCTACTTGAAGATGCATTTAGCTCTGTTGTCATTTTAGACTTTATGATTAGAGATACAACTACGTTCCCAAACACTCATAACACCTAATGCTAATTTTGCCAAACATATCCTTAGACATAAGATCAGTCATGTCACTGTTTTCTCTTGGAATTTAACAGTTATATTTGGGTGGTTTGAAGTTTGAATAAAGATGAAGGTTGTTGATGGAAACATCTTGTGGAAGGAACGGTTGTTTGCTTACTAAAAAATGGCCTTTTGGAAGAAGCCAACATCGCTCGGGTAGATGATGAACATTGTTTTTATTCATATTTATTGAAGTAACATGTATTCAGTTAATCAAGGAGAAACTTCAAGATGTCTTTATTAGCACAATAATATTAGCCTGTAACATTATTTTTTTGTGAATGACAAACTAGCACAATGTAATTCAACAGTTTTATCGAAAGTGGGACTTCAACCTTGAACCCTTGGGAGCGGAACACCTCAAATACACATATCTTGACTTGCCATTGTAGTTGCTACTTACAGATCTTACATCACTTATATGATAAATCAGTTGATTGCTTTTACCATCGTTTTGGCCAGAGGTAGCAAGTACAAAAGTAGTGAATTAGTTGATAATGTAATAAGATACTGTAGTCAATTTTAATCCCACATCGACCATAATATGAACATACAGACACTTTATATACCCCTGAAAATTGCGAAACATTCGTCCCCACGGGGACATCTGATAAAATTGGAACGATACAGAGAAGATTAGCATGGCCCTGCGCAAGGATGACACGCACAAAATCTAGAAATGGTCTAAAAAATTTCTCAGTTTTCACGCTTTACGAGAAATCATAGCTTATTTGATGGGCTAATGAGCTTATTGAGAGATTTGATACCTTTATAAGCTCATTTGTAATGGCTTATAAGCAGAAGGTTTATATGCTTTTAAGCCATTTAAAATGAGCTTGTGTACTTATCAGATTTTTAATAAGCTCATTTGTATTGGCTTATGAGCTTTTCCAGTTGAGCTTATGAAGATGAAAAAAAGTTATAAGCTCAAGGTTTATAAGCTTTTAAGCCATTATAATGAGCTTATGGACTTATCCCATTTTCAATAAGCTCATATTTCAATATTGCTCAATAAGCCCTCATATACCACCGTGTAGTGTTTATCATTAGGATCTTCACTTCACTGCTATATAGTTATATGGGGGTGTTTGTTCAAGTTCATATATGACCTTATATGATTTTGCCTTATATTTTATAAGCTCATTTTTAGCTTATTTTTCAATATATTTCTAATGAAGTGGATAAAAATTTTCGGGGCTGTTATAAGAGAATAGTATAATTGCCAGAATGTTAGCACTCAACGTCTACGAATATATTAGTTAGCTGTACTGAATTGTAAATGGGCAGATCGCAATGATAGCACAAAACTTTTAAATGACATTATCTTCATGGGCATTGAGCGGAATATAACGCTATTCGAGAGATGGTCCAAATTTTTTTCTTCGTTGCCGGTTCACTTATTTCTGGCTTGCACGAATCTGAGACATGGCCATTTTTTTCTTGACCATTGTATGTTTAACCCCGTCTAATATGGCTTGTTTATCATTTGTGTTCTGCTCATTCATGTGTATAGCTTCGGCGATTACGAGGGATTTTAGAAAGAACAATAAAGAAAGAGTCAATTCAAAAACGCTCCTCTACTCTCGCCTGTATTTTTGGCGCTTGTCACATTGGGTGTTTTTAGGGTCAGTTTTTCATCACTTATCCGTATTCGTGATATTGTGTTAAGTCGACGGTCTGTCTCGTTTGTTCACACTAGGGTTCTTCCATGGTTATAGTACATTAAAATACACTTTTTGTTGATTTGGTGTTGAATTTTTGCTCATTAACTCTCATGATAATGAAATGTGGTGTTGGAAGATAATGGGTGTTCAACATATTACAGTAGGTTTGTTGAGTCGTAATGTTGCGTAATGCGACGATTTATATAAGACTTGTACTATTTCTTTTATAATGTATATTCCGCGCGGAGATATTAGGATACGGGAAGAGACGGGTTTATTTTTGAATGTTAAGAGGCGCGACGAGATAGAAGTTGTTTAACTTGTGCAAGATTGTGGATGTTATCCGTGGTATGAGGTTTCGTACGAAGTAGCGCACGCTTTGTAGAACGTTTCAGCTTCAAGTTGTTCACTGATCTGTTTTCTATACTAGATGATGAATGTAGAATGTATTTTTGTATTAGTGGCATACGAAGCTTGTTTTGTTCGATGAATGAGAAGATGAGAAGTTATTTATTGATCTTAGTAGCTGGTCTTTTATAGGCCAGATGGGCGCGATCGTTGTTTTATGAGAGGCTCTCTTTTGAGATTGAACATAGGTTTAGGATAATGCTTAGTTTGTAATTCTCTCTCAAACTTTGTTTTTAGAACTCTACTCTTTTATTGTGAGATAGAAACAAGTGTATATATTCATGACGACAGATGTATAGTGAAGACGAGGATTTTTTGTTTTTTGTCTTTTTATGATAATCAACGTTGAGTGCGTTGTGAGTGCACGGACACAAATCTATTGTCTATTGAAACGAGGACAAAAATCTATAGTGAAGTGTGAGTGGATTCGGGGAAAAGAAAAATATTTTTAGTAGGGTTTGTGATTTAGAGGTGTCGCTATGTGGACAATCGCTAAAGGTCTATGCGGATTTCAGTCCCCTTAACCTGGCCCATGGGTAGATGGTACTGGTAAACGCTACTAGTATTATGATGTTCTTAGCCACGGACGCAGTGGGTGCTGTGAGTACGCCTAACGTGGCTCTCCTTCCATACGAAGCACACTCAATCACAATAATCTCACTGATTATTTTATATACACCGTAACTGACTTTCATACAACCACCGACTGGGAGGATCCAAATTTTGTTAACCTGTGTCGCAAAATTTCTATTCCAACCTTTGGCAGTTTGCTAAAGGACCCAAGACTTGCCCAATCCTTCAGGTTTATAATATGTTTTTTCATGCACACCTAACTGATAATTTGGCATGCGTTTGTCGTCGGAATTATTTGTGGCTTCCCAAGTACGGAGTTGTGGTGTTTTGATCTCAAGAACACACCCAAAAGGCACAAAATTGCAGATACCACAGCTTGTTCCGTCAACGAGACTTCCTTTTTTGGTATTTTTAAAACTAAAGGTATGGTGTATTATTTGTTTAAAATGATTGTTAGCTTGTAATGGTGGACTAAGTGCTAAATTGCATTTCGTGTCTGATCATTATAGAGTCAATGCGAGGTCATATATCTAAGTTGAGGGATCGGGGGTTGCATTAAGTGTTAGTTTGCATAAGTATATGCTATCCACATTAGAAAGACTTTTTAAATGAAAAATGAACAATCATCTTATACTATAGATAAAATGAATATTCAACTAAGATTGACACTTTTGAGATACAAATTAGTAGCAATATTTGAAAACATTTTTTTTGAACGGCATTAGATTAAAAAGGAAACTTAGTAAGGAGCTAAGTAAGAATTACAAGGGAATACATACAGCAATGTGTGGGTTAAAAAGCTACTCTAGCCAATTACAAGACACTTTCCTAAGCCTATTTGATATCCAAACAAAAGTGTAATGCTTGATGTCATTGAGGATGAGGTCTTTATTAGGTCTTTTAGAAGCGAAGATGAATTCATTCCGAAAACGCCATAACACTACACCAAAATGAAGCTTAGGTGACGGGCAAAATTTAGGGTCGACATTGTCGACCCTAACTGTCGCATAGGGCCCACTTTTATTTAACAAAATTGGTCAGTCAAAGAAAGTGTGTGGCCCACGAGCTTAGGGTCGACAATGTCGACCCTAATGTTTTTCCATGAACGTGAAAGTACCTTCTCACCATCTATATTTAGAGCAACATCACATTTGACAAGGACGTGATCTTCCGTCTCAAGATCGTCATCACATATTGGGCATCGAGTTGAGTGAAGATCGATACCTCTAGAGTCCAAGTTAACTCGAGTGGGGATTCGATGATTTTCAATCCTGCAAGACGCTATGTTGACTTTGATTGGGGAAATCTATCTTATTCATCTTTGTTTGCATTCGCATAAGATAAATGAGATGACTCCATGAAAGGCCTATCTCATACCTTTAACAGAAAAACTTCTAGATGAGTCAATAAGGCACTCCCATTTATCTTGATCGGATGTGACCTGTAAGTTGCAAAGAAGGCTTTGGAGCTGAATAAGCTCATCATAATCTACAGAACGTAGATCCCTATTCCAGGCCCATCTAAACCTTAGCCTAGGAGGATCATACCGCCCATTATCAGGAATAGGAGGCCCACAATCTGAGATAGGCCTACTAGGAATGGAATGAATGGGCTGATTAACAAGCATGCCTTCTACTAAAACTAGAACATCAGACACAAACGAGACAGGAGGATTGATTAAGAAGGGATAACGATCACATACACGCCAAAGAGGTTGGGTCTCTAGGCGAAAAAGTCTTAGGAAGTCAATAAGAATAAGTTGGAATCACCATAACTCCTTTTACATCAGATCCAAAACCCGGAGTGTTTTCATCTGTATGCCAATCTTTTTATTGATTAAAAGGGGGAATGGTAAAGATCAAAACCTGTCTTGCCCTCACTAAAGTCTCCTTCGATATATAACTATTGCAAACGATACCATGGACCCGATTTACTTCTAATTAATGAAGCATCACGAAGGCCACCTTGAGGTCCGTGGATCGAGCAAATCACCTTACACCAAAAAGAGTTTTCTTCGGACAATAATCTCCACCACCATTTTGAAAGCAACCCAAGGTTACTTACACTAAGGATCCCTATATTTAGCCCTCCTTTCGAAAATGGGGCAATAACTTTATCCCAAGCCACCCATGCAATCTTATTTACATCCGATGAACCACCCCAAAAGAACTTTCTATGGATGGATTCAAGCTTCTTTATAATCATTTTAAGGGCTATAAATTTTGATAAAAAAGTAAACTCAGACTTCCAAGAACAGATTTTGCAAGTGTGAGCCTATCCTCAAAATTAAATGGGACTTTGCTTTCAACTTCGAAAGTCGTTTAAGAAAACGCTTCATGAGATAGGATTCCAATTAAAGGCTTCTATAACATATTGGCGCAACCAATGTGCGATTAGCGCCTTAACGATAAAGGACAAGGTGATTCCTGAAGTAAGACGGTTGGCACCCATTGTAAGAAAGTGAAATATTAAAGATCAGATTCATATATACCAATTCCAAAAAACTATGCTTTTGTTTGGAAATTCACCTTAAAGCCCGTAAGCCCAAAGATAAAAAGCAAGATGGAGAATTCAAGTAAAGGTTTTTGATAATATGCTTAAGACACCAATTCCCCCGAGACTACCGCAACTAACTTCAAATCATCACAGCACATACATCTCTCACCAAAACACAACTTAACAATCAAAAGAGAGAGAATAAATAAGTCGCTATCTCTTAACTTGGGGGAATAAGACGGCTCAATGAGCCTATAATATACAAAAACCTATTCTAAGAATTACTGCAACCTCTATACTTTTATCATGCTAAACCTCATTGTGACTTAAGGTGCAAATTTCCAACAAAAGGCAAAGTTTTTTATTTAATTTATTTCTGGACACTTAGTGTTAAAATAACAAAAATAGCAAACGTGAACTTTACTCTTTCTACTTCTCTCCATAGAGGAGTGAACCCAAAACCGTGCTACATAACCGTTGTCACTTATAAATCGGCCATACCCCCTTTGGTTCGCCCAGTTAGATATAAAATATGTCTATAAGACACTTAAGCATTTGTAATTCTCTACGGTCTGCTCACTGCGAATAGTCAGGTGAACCCAATTTTCTCGTTTATAAACGCCTATCCGAGATGGAAACAGCTAATATTCCACATTTCATCTTCACGAGGAGTATGGAGCCTCCATGCCACTCACAATCTATCTCTTCATAATAATCACCGCTTATCTTATGGAAAGACTCTCTGAGGATATAATTTTTAACAACATTCTTTATAAGCCCCCACTAGAATAATGATTATAAACAGAGAGCCTGTAAAATCCAATCGACATACTAGACAAAAAGTTAACTCTATTCTGGAGGGGTGTTGCTCATCTCATACCGTGAATCAGTAGAAAAAAGATTGCATGGGTGGCTTGGGCTATAACAACAGTCTTATTGCCCCTTCGAATAGGGCTCAGGGCTAAATAATAGGGAATCCTTATTGTAAAGGGTTAAAACTCTTGAGGGTAATTGCTTTTCAAATGGTGGTGGAGTTCATTATTTTCGAGCTGTTCCGGAATAAGAAGAAAAACACTCTTTTGTGGTGCTACAGGTGATTTCTGCTCAATAATCACGACCCTCAAGAGTGTCCCTTCGTGATGCTTCCTTAATTAAGAAAGTAAATCCCGTAACACATGTGTAATCGATGCTGATAGTATATGGCAAAGTTAAATGAGATGACTTTAGTGTGTCATCTTTCAAGATCTAGATCGCTTCATTCCCCTTTTATACTAAATATTACACAAAGATATGAGGCTATACTATACCGCAAACCCACAACTAAAACCACAAACACCACGGCTTCTTGTGATTGATACGAATTGGGTTTGTGACTCTAGACGCCCAACTTTATACTATTGACCTCCCTGTCAAAATACATGACCTAAGCACTCTAATTCGATGAGCCTAGAGTACCTCCCCCCCCCAACCATACTTGCATATCTCTTGGCGCGTATTGAATACCGATATCCCTTCTATAGCTCAATTCCCCCTGTATCTCGTTCTACGCGAAGCCCACTGATGTTTCTAGCGTTCTATTAAGTAAAGGAGCATGCTGTAAATTCACCCATTTTCATATACTCCATTCCCTAGTAGGACCCATCTCTTCCAGATTGAGGGCCACTAGCTATTCCCAGATAAGTGGTCGTGTACTGATCCTCCTGGCCAAAAGTTAGAATGGGACTCGGAATGGGGTAAGTCTACGTTTCTGTAGTGCGAATATGAAGAAGCTAATTATTTCAAGAACACCAATCGTCTTCTTTGCAACTTGACAAGGTCACATCCCCGATACAAAGTAATACAATGGAGTGCCTTATTGTAAACTCATCTAGAAAGGTCTCTTTATCTGTTAAAAGGATATCAGTCGAGAAACAGACTTACATCTATGAGAATCACCATCTCCTATATCTTATGTTCGAACGCAACACACGATGTGTAATAAGTCTATCGTCTCCAATCAAAAGTCAATCATAGCTCTCTTGGAGGATATGTGAAAAATCAATCTGCGAACTACTCCCACAATCCGTAACGAGTTAACTATGGACACAAGAGGTATTGATCTTCCCTCAACTCGTGCTAATATGTTGAAAGACTGATTCTATGATACCGGCTGAAGAAATCTTACGACCTTGTCAAATGTAATTTGATCTAAATATAGGAGAGAGGTCCCTTAAAAGGTGGGATTAAATAACATCCAAGTAGACAACCTCGGTGATGTGTTTTCTCTATCAAGCCGTTCAAATTTGACTCCAAAAGTTTCTATATTGTTTGATGCCGTGGTCCAATCTACCTTATGGTTCTTATGACGTTTTCGGAATGAAATTCCATCTTCTCGCTTCTAAACAGAACTAATAAAGACCCCATCCCCAAGGGACATCAAGACCAAAATACACTTATTGTATTGATATCACAAATAGGCATAGGAAAGTGACTTGTAAGGCTAGAGGTAGCTTTTTAACCCCACACATTGCTGTATGTATTCCCTTGGTAATTCTTACTAGCTTCCTTTACTAAGGTCCCTTTTAATCTAATTCCGTTCATAAAAAAAATGTTGTAAGTGTTTTCCCAAATATTGTCGTACAATTTGTATCTCAAAAGTGTCAATCTTAGTTGAATATTCATTTTATCTATAGTATAAGATGATTGTTCATTTTTCATTTAAAAAGTCTTTCTAATGTGGATAGCATATACTTATGCAAACTAACACTTAATGCAACCCCGATCCGCTCAACTTAGATATATGACCTCGCATTGACTCTATAATGATCAGACACGAAATGCAATTTAGCACTTAGTCCACCATTACAAGCTAACAATCATTTTAAACAAATAATACACCATACCTTTAGTTTTAAAAATACCAAAAAAGGAAGTCTCGTTGACGGAACAAGCTGTGGTATCTGCAATTTTGTGCCTTTTGGGTGTGTTCTTGAGATCAAAACACCACAACTCCGTACTTGGGAAGCCACAAATAATTCCGACGACAAACGCATGCCAAATTATCAGTTAGGTGTGCATGAAAAAACATATTATAAACCTGAAGGATTGGGCAAGTCTTGGGTCCTTTAGCAAACTGCCAAAGGTTGGAATAGAAATTTTGCGACACAGGTTAACAAAATTTGGATCCTCCCAGTCGGTGGTTGTATGAAAGTCAGTTACGGTGTATATAAAATAATCAGTGAGATTATTGTGATTGAGTGTGCTTCGTATGGAAGGAGAGCCACGTTAGGCGTACTCACAGCACCCACTGCGTCCGTGGCTAAGAACATCATAATACTAGTAGCGTTTACCAGTACCATCTACCCATGGGCCAGGTTAAGGGGACTGAAATCCGCATAGACCTTTAGCGATTGTCCACATAGCGACACCTCTAAATCACAAACCCTACTAAAAATATTTTTCTTTTCCCCGAATCCACTCACACTTCACTATAGATTTTTGTCCTCGTTTCAATAGACAATAGATTTGTGTCCGTGCACTCACAACGCACTCAACGTTGATTATCATAAAAAGACAAAAAACAAAAAATCCTCGTCTTCACTATACATCTGTCGTCATGAATATATACACTTGTTTCTATCTCACAATAAAAGAGTAGAGTTCTAAAAACAAAGTTTGAGAGAGAATTACAAACTAAGCATTATCCTAAACCTATGTTCAATCTCAAAAGAGAGCCTCTCATAAAACAACGATCGCGCCCATCTGGCCTATAAAAGACCAGCTACTAAGATCAATAAATAACTTCTCATCTTCTCATTCATCGAACAAAACAAGCTTCGTATGCACCATACACATCCGGTTAAGGCTTCCCACTTTGGTGGATCTTACAACATAATTTTTTTTACTTCACTTCACTATAGATTTCATCAATAATAGTTTTGACCCATTTTGATTTAAAAAAAGATAAAAATCTGTCTTTATCACTGTGTGGATTGCTTCATTAGATAGTTAAAAAGTTTCGAAGAATTACAAACTGATTATCTTGTTAAAATGGTTTAACGGCCTGACTATAAAGACACTATAATCAATAATATTTTCTTTATAACAAACAAGCTTGTCATATACATATTGCACATCAATGTATAGCAACTTGAGCTGAAAGTTAAAGGTGGCTATTAACGAAGTCCATGGATGTCTTGAATTAATGAACATTGTAGACTCCCAACATATCTTGAAGTATACCGGCTTTCAAAATAACGTTCTTTTTATGTTCGTTACATATATAAAAGATGTTCAAATCGTTCATTCAAAACTGGTTACCTCATTATGAGTTAATGAGATTCACATGGCAGAAAGAGAACGAGACAAATAACAAAAAGTTTAAGGTACTATATGGAAATGACAAAGAGTCGACTTACAAATATGATACGGAAGTGATGACAAAACAAGTACAGGCCAAAATAAGGGTTATGTAATGAAGCTAACACATGATGGAAAAAATGATAAACATGTACGGGTTAAAAAATGGTCAAGAAAAAAATGGCCATGTCTCAGATTCGTGCAAGCCAGAAATAAGTGAACCGGCAACGAAGAAAAAAATTTGGACCATCTCTCGAATAGCGTTATATTCCGCTCACGAGCTTATGATAGTAAATGTCCAAGAAGGATAGGTCATTTAAGGTGTGCTTTGGTAAGCAGTAAGCTAATATATATGAGCTTATCTGACATTGGCTTATCTTTCTTAAGCCCATATTTTTCGGCTTATGAAATATAAGTTGAAAATAAGCTAAAAATGAGCTTATAAAATATAAGGCAAAATCATATAAGGTCATATATGAACTTGAACAAACACCCCCATATAACTATATAAGCTGATGTGAAGAGCCTATGATAAACAGCTACGGGGGTAATAGGCTTATGAGCTTATTGAAAATGGGATAAGTCCATAAGCTCATTATAATGGCTTAAAAGCTTATAAACCTTGAGCTTATAACTTTTTTCATCTTCATAAGCTCAACTGGAAAAGCTCATAAGCCAATACAAATGAGCTTATTAAAAATCTGATAAGTACACAAGCTCATTTTAAATGGCTTAAAAGCATATAAACCTTCTGCTTATAAGCCATTACAAATGAGCTTATAAAGGTATCAAATCTCTCAATAAGCTCATTAGCCCATCAAATAAGCTATGATTTCTCGTAAAGCGTGAAAACTGAGAAATTTTTTAGACCATTTCTAGATTTTGTGCGTGTCATCCTTGCGCAGGGCCATGCTAATCTTCTCTGTATCGTTCCAATTTTATCAGATGTCCCCGTGGGGACGAATGTTTCGCAATTTTCAGGGGTATATAAAGTGTCTGTATGTTCATATTATGGTCGATGTGGGATTAAAATTGACTACAGCATCTTATTACATTATCAACTAATTCACTACTTTTGTACTTGCTACCTCTGGCCAAAATGATGGTAAAAGCAATCAACTGATTTATCATATAAGTGATGTAAGATCTGTAAGTAGCAACTACAATGGCAAGTCAAGATATGTGTATTTGAGGTGTTCCGCTCCCAAGGGTTCAAGGTTGAAGTCCCACTTTCGATAAAACTATTGAATTACATTGTGCTAGTTTGTCATTCACAAAAAAATAATGTTACAGGCTAATATTATTGTGCTAATAAAGACATCTTGAAGTTTCTCCTTGATTAACTGAATACATGTTACTTCAATAAATATGAATAAAAACAATGTTCATCATCTACCCGAGCGATGTTGGCTTCTTCCAAAAGGCCATTTTTTAGTAAGCAAACAACCGTTCCTTCCACAAGATGTTTCCATCAACAACCTTCATCTTTATTCAAACTTCAAACCACCCAAATATAACTGTTAAATTCCAAGAGAAAACAGTGTATTGACTGATCTTATGTCTAAGGATATGTTTGGCAAAATTAGCTTAGGTGTTATGAGTGTTTGGAACGTATTTTATCTCTATCATAAAGACTAAAATGAAACAGGAGCTAAATGCTCATCATCAAGATATCCCGCATTTGAAAAGTAGTTCTCGCAGAGCCCTGGGGGTTTGTTTGTTTTTCCCTACCGTATTCCGCACATCAGACTTGGGATGGCTAGGGTAGGTTGTTACGTGATTGCTCATGGTGATATTTTCAAGGAACACAGTTTATATTCGGTCCATCCCCACAGATGCGCCAACTTGTTAGTACAAAAAGCGTGTAGGGTCAAGTGTAAACCTGGATCGTTAAATGGGGCGGACCAGGAGGTATGATACGGTGATGATCTTGTACTAATCCAAGTAGTGAAGGGGCTATCTGCACAAATGAGGGTAAACCGTTAGCCTTACCGCGTGGCGAACCCCATGATTAAGCTCCGGCGTGAGAGTAAGTATACATGTTTTTCCCATAGAACGTCAGAGTATGGTGTGTGAATAATGAAGGACAGGATGTCCCTCTTTGGGTGTGAAATGACCATATTTTATAGGCTAAACCATCCCAATACTAGGGTTTCGATAATATTTCACTTGCGACTGTTAGTAGCCAGAGTGGGTCCCTTGTCGGGCAAGGGTCCACTTGTAATCGTGTCTGCGGACATGAGTATCCTTCTGTAACCGGTGTTTGTTCACGGAGGTGCAACGGGTGCGGCTTTAAAAGGTACTCAACAGTGCAAATCTTAGTAATATCCGGGAGTCCGTGACTCTTGTCAGGCTTAGTAGTCCGGCTATTTGTTGTATTGGGCCAGGGCCCATATGCGCATATTATGAACTAAACCCAGTAAGCTTGGTATTCATACTATACGTCATCAATTCCCCCCAGTCTAGTTTGCTTATTGTGCGTGGTAACAATTATAGCGTGCGATTGAGGCGTATGCTAGAACTAGAGTTTCCGTGACATTTTTTTTCTTTTTTTGTTCCTCGTCTTTTTTTGCGTCGTTTTAGCAGTTTGTCGTTGGTTACGTGGGTTCTCGTGTCCTTAACATCTTCTGCATGATTTGACCGCCTGGGTCCCACATCTAACTGTTATCATTATCTTTTTACTTTGCCTTTGTGTCGTTGATTGGGAAGTGTCTTGGCACGTGTCATTATCTTACCTCTACTTGAATTAAATATACTATGGGTATAAATAGTCGCTTCATGCCTCACTGTTCCTTTTTTCATCTCTTTCACCTTTCCACCATTTTTTGATAAACTTCAAGGTCTTTTAGATGCACAACACTCCCTTTCAAGAACTAGTTCGTCTCATTCATGTTAACTATCTTACTTTCCTCTCATTGTTGTATGAGTAACAACACATCTATTAAAATGTGTTCTTAACCAAGAACATCTTAATTCCAGTCCCTGTTCAGAATATTTTGTTCTGGAAGGAAGTTCATTCACACCACCCTGCAATACCGGGTCCGAATGACACCATAGACATGAAAGGGCCGACTGGCAAAGTATGGAATGTATACCCGATTCTTTATTTGATATGCTAACTATCGTATTCCATTTTCTAACTTTTTTGTGTCTGTTCTTATTCACTTCCGTATTCCATTCTCCCAATTGTCTGTTTTTGGTTCTGCCAAGGTTTCTCATTTCGAGATCCTGTGTCGTGTTTGTAACATTGAGCCCGTCGTTGGTTTATTTCGATATTTCTACACGCATAATTATAAGAACGGTTGGTTCGGATTTACCAAGCGTCCCAATGTCCGTGCTTGTTATTCCAAGAATTTAGACTCTGTGAAGAATTGGAACGACCACTTTTTCTGGGTGGATGAGTTTGTGGTTCCCGCTAATGCTCGGTTCAATTGGTTTTCTGGTTCAAATATTTCTAAAGATCGAGCTCCTGCCGCGTCTGAATATAATGCGGAGCATGCTTCTATTCTTATTACTCACGCCTCTCCGTTCCTTAGGTTCCCGGAAGAGTTTCTTTGCTGGGTTGGCATAAGCCGTAATTACCTTCTTAATAAAGATACTTATCCTCGATTTGAGTATGAGAGCGGAGAGGGTGGGTATTCTTTTCCGCATATATGCTGATTACTTTTGCCTTTGATTTTAACTTTCTCTTATGTGCTCTCTTTTTCCCTGTTATCTTTTGCAGAGATGGACTTGAATGCTTTCATCCGGACTGCTGATCCTCGCAAGGTGAGGATTGTTGAGCGTGCGAGGGCTGAGAATGAGGAGCCTATCGTGACCGTGGCTAAACATCGTACCGTGACCCTACTTCCAACCTCAGTTGTTCGCCCTTCTGGAGAGTTGTCGGAAAGTGTTGAAAGAGAGTTTGGCGAAGATGTGAGTGGTAGTGCAGGTAGAGGCCAGGAGGATGCTTCCGTTGGTGGTTATAGTGATGCTGAGCCGATTGTGCCTGTCACGGCTGGTGTTGCCGCAGAAACCAGGTCGTCTAGGGCTAAGCGTCTAAAGAAAAAGAGAGTTGCCCATGAGAGAGTGAGGGTTTATTCTCGTCGGTTCTCTTCACCCGCCCAAAGAGATGCGGGCTGATTATTGGAACAATGGTGGTTTCGCTGTTTGAGGTCTATCTCCTAGTGTTCTCAATAGGTTGCTTCAAGATTCTTTGCTAACGGTAGAACAGGGTGTCCCAGCTCTTCCTACCTTACCTTTTATTACTTCATCCGTGACAGCTTCACCTTTGGAAGAGGGCGGAGATCACACTGACTCCGTGACTGGTCCTTCTTTGCGAACTGTGGGCCCCTCCGCGAGGTTCGTAGTTCTATCCGATTCTTCTCATCACTCAGGTGCTAAATCTGCAGATCCTGAGGTTGACTCCTTTGTTAGGTCTGTCGCTCCGGTGATGACTATGACACCACTGTAACAGCCTTTGTTTCTAGTGTTGCTTGATAACGGACACTATGTCTTGTTGACTGTTTTGGCATGGATAAGTATGTGCCGGCTCCGTCCGTTTTTGCTTGTTATAGTTCATATGATAACTGGAATCGCACCTTTGCTTTTTACAGGGAAGTCGGGTAGTGAATTTGTTGCTGGGAGCATCCGTGCAGGAGGAGATGCGGACGTTGATTTGCAAGAGATTTACATTCCTGAGTGGTCTGTGACTAAAGGTTTTGAGCTGAATGACGGACGATCATGTGCTAATATGATTGATCATTTTACTCCTCCTGCTTTCTTCAAAACTGTTCGCGGAATGGAACATGAACAGTTATTTGCTGAGTTTAATGTGTCTGCCGCACGCAATTTGAGTTTGAGTTCTGAGGTGAGAATGCGTGCTGAGTATAATATTTTGGAGAAAAAGAAGTGGAAGTCTCTTGCTGAGGAGAAAGATAATTTGCTGCAAGTGAAAGACAAGGAGATTGAGGAGTTAAGGTCTCAGTTGTTGCAGGCGAAGGATGAGTCTATGGAGGTGGCTCGACTTCGTACTCGGGTTTCTAGTCTCGAGGCTATTGAGGGTTCGCTCCGAGGCGAGGTTGCTTCCGCCAAGGAGCACAACGGCCTTCTTGAGCAAGAGCATAGTGCTTTGAAATTAAAGGTGACAAGCCTCGAATCTATCATCGCTGAAAAGGATCGTGAACTTTCTGACTTGGGAACCTCCGCTTCGTCTTTTAGGTCTCAGAACCAAAGTCTCGTGAATCAGGTATATGTTTCCGTCCTTAATTGTCCTCTTCGTATTTTTGTGTTTCCCTTGTCTTATATATACATATACATATTTTTTAGGTGCATGAGTTGGAAACTTCCTCTGCTGGTCTCCGTGAGAAGCTGGAGATGTATGAGGGTAGCATGAGACAGCTAGAGGAATTCCAGGATAGCCTTATGAAACCTCTTGAAGCTAGATTGGCTGAGATTGATGCTGATTTTACCAGGTGTTGCATGCATTTTCAGGAGAATTTTCATCCGCACCTCCTTAATGCCATCGCGGGACGGAGGTGGTTGTTGACTCATGGCATGAAGCTTCTAATGGCCAAATGTCTTAATTCTACTGAGTATATGGAGGCCCTTGGCAATGCTTTCGGCCGTGCAATCGAGAAAGGGATGCAGGAGGGCTTGGCCGCTGGAATTGAGCATGGACAAGCAGGAAGATGTCTAAGTGACCTTGAAGCTTATAATCCCTCCGCAGAAGCTGACTTTAATTCTGCTGTCCGTGATCTTCGCGGTTTAGACTTTTCGCTTCTCCGGGATTTATCTGCTAAGAAGGATGCCAGTACTTGGGATGTTATGGATCTTCTTCGTTTGGACGATGCCGTGGCTGAGGTCTTAGGAATGACTGACCTTCAACCCGACGTGGGTCAGTTGATGGTTCCCGTGCATCATAAGCAAGATAAAGTTGTAATTGGGAGTCAAGCGTTGTCTGTTGCTCTAGAGACTTGTCACCGTAGGGTGCGGAAGATGGAGAGGAACCTTGCTGAGCGTCTTCCTTTTCTGAAAGATGTATTTGTTTCTATAGATCACCCCGTATCTGCTGAAGCTTTGGCCATTCTTCCGGAGACTTCTACTGAGCCTCCGGTTACGGCACTTATTACTACGGCTTTATCTACCGTGGTCATTCGTCCCAATTCTGATCCTTTCCTCTTGGTGAAGGATTATGAGAACCCGGACTTAGCGGGTGTGGTCCCGGAGGATGTTATTCCGGGGCCCGAAGGTGAGGGTAAGGTTGAAGGTTCAACTAAAGGTGATGTTGATGATGTGTTTTCTCAGTTCGAGAACGAGGCTAGAGACGCTGTTCTTTGAGTTCGCCTGCATGTTTTTCCGCGGTCGCATGTGACCTTTTTGCGGATTTTTTGTAATCAAAACACTTTTATCCGTGCTATCTTTTGTTACAATGATGCTTTTACAATAATCTGTATCCGAGTTTACTTGATTAAGTTTTTGTTTCTTTATCTGCTATGTTGATAATAGGCTTGCTTGTGATGCCTAGGATTGCAATGCTCTTATGCATTTTGAGTTTTTGTTTGTAGGTTAACCATCCTCTTTTTGTTATGAGGAGTATTAAAAACTTATATAAATAACCTGAATATTACAAAAAAAAGAATACTAATAAATTATTGGAGGCATGCTCCAGTGCGTGTGCGACTACTTTTCACATATAACAGATACTTTGCAAAGTAATAATTAGAATTTTTCAATACATAGACTTGTGAGGTAGTTGTCTTCACTTTTTATTGAAATTTGAGGGACATATTACTATGATATTATAAGTTATTACAAGGAATAAAGTAAAAAATGCTCTTCCTATTATGGTGTCCGTATGGGTAAGCTGCTCACATTTTGTGTATATAACACTTCTTAAGATTACAAACATTCTATGTCCGCGGAAGCTCCTTTCCGTAGCAGTCTTTTAGCCTGTACGATCCCTTCCCAAGTGCTTCTGTGACCTCATATGGGCCTTCCCACTTGGGTCCTAGCTTTCCGGTATCTTCCGCGCGGCTTGCTTCGTTGTTACGGTATACCAAGTCTCCTGGCTTAAAGATTATGTTTCGAACTCTGGCATTGTAGTATTTTTCCATTTGTCTCTTGCTTTTTGCCTCTTTTATGGCTGCTTGCTCTCGCTTTTCCTCTAGTAGCTCTAAGTTTTATTTTCAATGCTTCATCGTTTTTGGCCATGTCTACTTCTGCTGTCCTGAATGTGGGCATTCCAATCTTCGCTGGGATGACAGCTTTCATTCTGTAAGTCAGTGAGAACAGAGTGTCTCCGTTACTAGATTTGACCATGGTTCAGTGTGCCTAGAGGACATGAGATATTTCTTCCATCTAGTTCTTGTTGTCTTTTCCCAGCCTTGCTTTTATTCCCTCCCCCAAACTTCAGTTTGCTCTTTCTACCAGTTCGTTTGTCTGGGGATGTTTTACAAAGGCAAAATGCTGTTGAATGCGCAATTTTTCACACCAGTTTTGAATGGGTTGTCTTCGGAATTGCTCCCGTTGTCTAGTATGAATTCACCCGGATGACCAATTCTACACACGATGTTTTTCCCATACAAACTTTTTTTACTGGTTTCCTGTGATCGTTGCTACGGTTTGCTTATATCCATTTGTAATAGTAGTCCATGGCCACAATTAGAAATTTAACATTTTCTCAGACCTTCCGGAAAGAGGTCCATGCTATGTTCGATACCCCATTTGGTAAAATCGGCACGGAGATGTGATCGGATTAATTTTTCCCTGCGGATTTCTTGGGACAGGCATTGTGTACTTGGCATTCATTTTTCCTGGCATGCTTTTATAAGTGCCCTTGCGTCCTTATGCATTGTCGGCCAATAATATCCAATCCTTAGGGCTTTGGCAACGACGGATCTGTGGCCCGCATGCATAGCTACATGAGCCCTCATGTTTTCGCGCAAGACATAGTTTGCTTGTTAAGGTCCTTCACATCGAAGCCATGGACTAGAAAGGGATTTTTTGTACAATATTCTGTTTGATGATGGCGAAACGTTTACTTACCGCTTTATCGCTCTGCCTTCTTTCTTTCCGCTGGTAAAGTTTCATCCGTGAGATATTCATGAATCTGGGTCATCCAGGAATCCCCTTCTTCCTCCACCACGGCGAGCACCTCACTCTCATTCATGGATTTTTCTTTCAATTCTTCTACTAACACCTGTTTGCTGAGATGTGCGAAGCTGGTAGATGCTATTTTGCTTAGTGCATCCGCTTTTTTGTTCTTGCTTCTTGGGACTTGCTTTATTGAAAACGCCCGGAAGGTACTGGCTAGTGTTTTTACCTTCTCTAAGTATTTGATCATGTTTGTTTCTTTTGCGATGTAGGTCCCATTATTCATGAATCGGGGTCATATCTGTCTTTTTTGCTACGTAAGTCCCGTTTACTTGATTTGCTACTAGTTTTGAGTCTACGTAATCCCGCAATCAAAGCCTCATACTCTGCTTCATTATTGGTTACTTCAAATTGAAATCGTAAAGCATATGTAAACCCTGTCCCCTCCGGATCCGTGAGTACCACTCCCTCCGTCGACACATGATGACCCGTCTGTGAACAAGGTCCATTGGGCCGAGAGCGGTTCTCCTTCCTTTGCGGAATCGTCCGGGTCTTCTTCTTCTGGTCTTTCCATGATAAAATCTACTAACACTTGCCCTTTGACGGATATTCTTGGCCTATAGTGTATGCCAAATTCCCCTAGTTGTATGCTCCACTTTTGCATCCTACCCGCAACTTCTGGGTTTGATAGTATGTTCTTAATGGGTTGATCCGTTATTACTACGATTGGGTGTGCTTGAAAGTACCTTCTTAGCCTTTTGCTTGCATGTACTAGTGCTAGCACCAGTTTTTCCATGGAAGTGTAGTTTACTTCCGGACCCCGTAGTGCTCGGCTGACAAAGTAGATTGGCATTTGCTTGGCTTCTCTTTCCGTCATTAGCACAACACTAACCGCTTCCTTGGACGCTGCTAGATAGATGACGAGTTCCTCCTTTTCTTCAGGCGCGGTGAGCATGGGTAGCTTTGCTATGAGCTCCTTCATTTGTCTAAATGCAGACTCCGCTTCTTCTGTCCATAGAAAATCACTTTTCTTCGTGCACTTCTTTAACGTTTTGAAGAATGGTAACGATTTTTCTGCTGATTTTGCTAAAAACCTGTTTAAGCTTGCTAACTTTCCATTTAATTTATGCACGTCCTTTAGGCATTTTGGTGATTGAAGGCTTAATACGGCGTCTACCTTGTCTGGGCATATCTTAATGCCTTTAGTGTTGACTTGGTATCCTAAGAACATTCCTTCTTCGACTCTGAAGGTGCACTTCTTTGGGTTCAGTTTCATGTTGATTTTTCTAAGAGTTCTGAATGTTTCTTCTATGTCGCGGACGACTTCATCCCCCGTGCGACTTTTAATGACTAGATCGTCCACGTATACTTCAAGGTTTCTAACAATTTGTCCATGGAATGTTTTGTCCACTAATTGTTGGTAGGTTGCTCCAGCGTTTCTTAGACCAAAGGCATTTTTGTGTAGCAAAAAATACCTTGGTTTGTAATGAACACGGTTTTTTCCTTATCCTACTTTGCCATTTGTATTTGGTGATACCCCTTGTATGCGTCCAGAAAGCATTTGAAGGGGAATCCGCACAGGGATTCGACCTTTCAGTCTATTTCTGGCAGAGGGTACCCGTCCTTGGGACATGCTTTATTGAGGTCTTTAAAGTCAACACACATTCTCTAACTGTTGTCATTCTTCTTTACCATCACCGGGTTGGAAAGCCAATCGTGGTAATGAACTTCCCTCATGATCCCAGCCGCCACAAGCTTGCTGACTTTGGCTGGCAACCTTCTCGTACATTCAGCCTATGTTCCGCTATATGCCTTGGGACGCCCGTCATGTCTGCTGGGGTCCAAGCGAATACGTCCAAACTCCGCTGAAGTAGGTTACACAGCTTAACTCTAGCTTTCTTCGTAAGGTTAGAACCGATCATCACTGTCTGCTCTGGGTGTTCCGGATTGATTGTCACTTTGACCCTTTCTTCTTTTACTTTGTTGACTGGGAAGGGTTGGTCTTCTGGTCCGGAGACCATCGCACATTCGATTGGAATGATTTTACTGCTCTTTAGCGTGAGTATTCCTCCCGTGACTGGAAATTTTATCATTCTGTGCGTTGTTGATGGTACTGCTTGTATCTTTCGTAACCCGGGCCTTCCAATGATTCCGTTGTGTGGAGATGTCGATCTTACCACCATGAAATCCATCCATGCTGACGTTGAGTGTTCATCATCCCCAATTTTTACCAAGAGTGTTATCTGTCCCAATGGCCATTTTATTTCGCCGCTGAACCCTATTAGTGAGGTTGTAGCTGGGACCATTTGATTCTTTATCTCTGGACGTAGTCGATTAAAACAGTGCTCATAGAGTATTTCAAAAGATGACCCTCCGTCAATACATATGCGGTGTACTTGATGGCCCCCGATCTCCGCTTCTATTATTAGGGGGCCTTCCGCTCCTTCATCGTCCCGTAAAGATGGAAACAATATTTCCGGATTGGGTGAGAAGCTTTGATTTATCTTTTGCCTTATTACCTTTTGTCGTGACTGAATCATTAGAATTGCCTGAGGTTTCTCTTTTCCGGAGGTTTCGCCTTTCTTTTTCGGCTGTTCTTTTCCGCTGCTTTGTTTCAGCTCCCTGATTATGTGCGACAGCTTCCCAGCTTTGAGCATATCCTCAATTTGCTTTCTTAGATGGTTGCATTCATCTGTATTATGCCCCACTTCTCCGTGGAATTCGCAAAACTTGTTTGCGTTTCGCTTTTCAACCGGGGTTGTCATCGGAGGTGGGGTTTTGAATTTTCCTTTTTCTAAGGCCAGAATCTCCTTCGGGGTTTTTGTGAGAAGGGTGAACCTGTCCGGCCTTTTCTCTTGCTTATGTTGGCTGCGGAAGCCTCCCCCTTTTTTGAAATTCTGCCTATGACCCCCTTCCTGGTGTTTCCAGGCCGGAGGGGCTTTTTTCCTTTCCTGATTTGAGGCCGCCTCTTGCCCTTGAAGGAAAGATGTGGCTACCTGCATCATTTCGTCTACTGTTTTTGGAATTTTCTCGTGAAATCTTTTGATAAGTTCAGGATTAGTGATTCCGTGCACGAATCCGGAGATTCTCATGCATTCCGGTTGTAACACCCCCATTTTTACATATAGCAGCGAAAGATAATCTGGGGTATTACTTCATGGATACAACAATCATAATTATAGAAAATGACCCAAAAGATACGTTTATTCAAAAGATATGTTATCATTCATTTCAAATCAGAGTTTTACAAAGGCATGTCCCAAAATCTAGTTTCTGGAGGAAGATCGTCAAACCACACCCGAGCGTTCCCGGTGAGTGTGGAGTTGAACATGTGACACCATGTTGGCATGGCCCACCTCTCCGTTTTTGCTGCTGCCTGGAAGATTTTTAAGTGATCTTCAGGATCTTCACTTCCGTTGTATGTTTTTACATGACTTGGCATTCGCGTTTTTGGGAAGTCGAAGTGACGGATCTGAGACGTGAACGGATCAGTCTCGGCACATACCCAAGGTTGGGAGAGATCGTCATCTTCGACACTGGACTTCTTTCTTCGTGATTTAGACTTCCAGGCCCTCCTCATATTTCGCTTTCAGAGTGATTTTCTGTATACCTCGAGCTTTCCTGACGGCTATCGGAGTGCACGGATGTGCTCCGTCCTCTGCTTCCAAGTCTCTTGAACATAGTACTTTCCCTTCTTGCCTTGCTCTTGTATTCATGCCGCGGCGATCTTGACCTTTACGCTTAACCTAGTGAAGAACTAGGGATTGTGGGCGGGCTGCGAGAGCATTCTGTCTCTTGGCGGAATTGTCTAGACTCAGGAATATGCTGACTCTTGCGCCTTAGTGCTTTTCTTCCGAGCCTCACCAAAGTCAAGCCGCGCTTTTATTTCCTCCAATTTTTCTTTCTTTCTCTACTCATACTTATCTGCCATGATTGGTAGCAGTTTCTCATAGTGCTTTTCGCAGAATTCTTCGAGATCTACAGCGGATGTAGTTCTCGCAGAGCCCTGGGGGGTTTGTTTGTTTTTCCCTACCGTATTCCGCACATCAGACTTGGGATGGCTAGGGGTAGGTTGTTCGTGATTGCTCATGGTGAGTATTTTCAAGGAACGCAGTTATATCGGTCCCACGGATGGCGCCAACTTGTTAGTACAAAAAGCGTGTAGGGGCAAGTGTGAACCTGGATCGTTAAATGGGGTGGACCAGGAGGTAGGATACGATGATGATCTTGTACTAATCCAAGTAATGAAGGGGCGATCTGCACAAATGAGAGTAAACCGTTAGCCTTACCGCGGGGCGGACCCCACGATTAAGCTCCGGCGTGAGAGTAAGTATACATGTTTGTCAGAGAATGTCAGAGTATATGTGTGTATTAATGATAGGGCAGAATGTACCTTTTTGGGGTGTGAAACGACCCCTATTTATAGGCAAGCCCAATACTAGGGTTTCCTAATATTTCGCTTGCGACTGTTAGTAGCTGGAGTGGGTCCTTTGTTGAGCAAGGGTCCACGTGTAATCGCGTCTGCAGACGTGAGTATCCTTCCGTAGCCCGTGTTCGTCCGCGGAGGTGCAACAGGTGTGGCTTTAAAAGGTACTCACGTGCGTCTTTGGAATATCCAGAGCGTGACCCTTGTCAGGCTTAGTAGTCCAGCTATTTGTTGTATTGGGCCAGGGCCCATATGCGCATATTATGAACTAAGCCCAGTAAGCTTGGTATTCATACAATACGTCATCAAGCCTCTTTCAATGTAATAGGGTTTGGTTGAGGTAATAATTGCTTTGAAGTTGGTTATCCTATATGTCACGATGATTAGTCTTTTTATAAGAAATGTTTCTTGTTGCGTAGGGTAATATTGTAACACCCTCAAAATATGACAGCTGAAAAGTAACTAGAGGCGTTACTTCATAATACACAAGCATAAATACAAGAGAACGACCTCTATACGAGTCATTAAAAAGATAATCTCGTTGATACATTAAATATTAAATAAGTTTTAACAAAGTGGTCCCATAAGTTTGCATCAAAAGAAAATCATAATTTTAATACAACGAGAATAAATTAAATGCAAGGGAAAATCCAAGATAATTAGCCATGATGAATGAGGACTCCAATGCACTTCGAAAATATCCATACGGGTTAAGCACCTGAGAAATACATGCTTAAAATGTCAACATAAAGTTGATGAGTTCATAGGTTTAAATATAT
>BQNB010055210.1:2159-35661 GCA_026074375.1 Tanacetum coccineum
ATAGAATTGAGCAAGAACGAGAGAAAAACCGAGTATTTTGGATACTTTAGGGATATATGATTTAGTACGGGAGGTATCACCAATAATTGCTCAAGGCATGTTTATCACCTAAACAATACAACAATAAAGGAAAAATCACTACAAAAAATATAATAATAGAAGATGAAGTTTTTAAAAAAACACCATATGTGGAACAAAGATTACTTTGACTCTAAAAATAAAAACCTAAGAAGTAATCCAAACGTTCCCTAATTTATTTTGACTCAACCTAGAGTGTTGAAAAATATATATTGAATTATATATTTCGACACCTAGTGTAAGCTCGTCAAGTTTTTCGATGCTTAATAAGTTGAGTATTGATTATTTCGATTTTAGACTAAAAAATTAAAAAAAAAAGGAAATTAAAAAAAATTCCCCCCCCCCCCCCAAACGCTCCTTTATTAACGAAAGACTTGACTGAGAGCGTCGAAAGATACACATTAAGTTGAACATTTCGCCGACTAATATGAGTTCATTCGTGTGACTTAACAAGAATTAAATAATGTTTATTTTGACTCAAAAATACAATTTAAAACGATAAACCAAACGTCCCTTTATTTTGGAAATTTTATTAACGGAATCAATATATATATATGAATTATATATCTTGATGACTAATACACGTTTATTATGTGTTTATACATATGACAAAATGAAGTGATGGTGATTTCAACTCTAGACCATGATCCTAGGAAATGATCCAAACGCCCCTTTATTTTTGTAAAATTTGACCAATGATGTCGAGAGAAAAGTAATGTTGACATCATGTATATTTCCTATAATCATTTTTTTTTTCGAAACTGTATATAATTTTCTTATAAAATTTTTACGACCAAAAAAAAATTTAGTGATTCAATCCTATTGAGAATTTTGAATTCCTATTACTACGGAATCATAGTAGTTATAAATTATCAAGACTTAATCATAAGAATATAAAAGACAGAAAAAATGAAAAATACCCAATTTTGATTAAGAGCAAAATTGGATGAAATTGAAAAAGAAAAGTATGGAAAATCTTACAATAGATGTTGTTAATCACGTTGTTGGTGTTTGCCCCTTGCGAAATTGGATTGATTTGGTGTTTGAGAATCGAATTTTGAGGTTTTAGTGAGGGTGTGTTCATCACAACAGCAACAGGGGAAGAGGGAAAAGTAAAATGGAGTGTTTGGCAATGGATTTGGCTGAAGAAAGGATTGTTTGGCGATTTTTAGTGGCCGCCCCCCTTAGTGATAAGGGGGCCGCCCTCCATTACACAGCCGGTCCCCTTATCTCTAAGGGGGCCGCCTATCTGAACGACCAAGATTTTATTGTTTTTTGATTTATTACCCAAGTTTTATCACATCTACAATTATTAAAAAAAACAGGATGCAACTAGTAATATTATTTGAGATAATCTAATTCTCAAAAAGAATAAAGTCGAAGATTTATAGGAAATTTTACTTTACACATTTAATTTACTTCTCGTTTGATTAAATGGACTTAAATAATTTCGGATAAAATATTTAAGTTGTCAAGATTTTTAGACCGAGAATAAGGTTTATAGATGGTTGACGAAATTTTGTTGACATTTTAATTAACCTTTCGCTAATTAAAAATACTTTGATTATTCCGGATGAGATAACCAAGTTGTCAAGCCGAGAGAAGATTTAACGAAGATCAAGTGACGTTTTCAATTAACCTCTCGTTAAATGAAAATATTAATTACTTCGGATGAAATAATTAATATTAACGATTTAGAGTGTTTATGTGACGAAAGATATGATGGATACGTGACGATAATAAATTAGTAAAATGGAGTCAATGCTCGATAAGCCGGTTTCAATAGACGTTGTTCATTCAAGGTATGTGGTTGAAGCGGATGTCGTAGTCGAAGGGAGTTTTGTCATTTCACATCCATAATGCTTTGATGTCATGCCTTTCTGGCGCTTGTATATAGTTGAAGACTAATCCTACTTCTATGTTAATTATTATCCACCAACTCACTTTTCTTCTTCTACGTGAGTTCACTACTTGTGGACATAGAAGATTTCCATTTCATAGAGGTACGTAGAGAATCCTAATTCAACTACGTGAGGGCAAAGTTTATCATGAGCAACTTCTTGCTTTTTACTTAATTCTAGATAACCAAGCAAATGGCATTTCTAGTTACTATACTATTTTCTCAAGCTTAATTTATATTCTATTTCCTATAACCTTTTTGTTTAGCAAATATTACTTGCAGCATGATAACACATAATCATTTAACACATTGCACATAATCTATATTCTAAGTAATTAGGAAAGAAGACATACCTTTGCCTACGATATATTTTCTTCAATATCTTCTAGTGAAAATGTTTTGATCGAATGCGATTCCATTTGGTTACTTTGTCATGAATGATCTTCAATCTACTCGCCAGGTTCCAAAATATGTTTAAAAACATATCTACCATGATAATGTGGCAATTCAACCATTTGGTCCCCAATGTCTCATGGGTCTAAAATTGTTAGTGCCGAACATATTTTGCATAGGTTTCATTTGATATCGATACATTAGAGGGTGGAACAATTTCCCATGGAGAGAACATGGTTTGGTTGTGAAAAATTCCATATTGAATGATTGGTGTTAGGGTAATTTTATCTACCTTGATCTCTCCTCGGTTGTGGTATTTTAGACCGATGGTGAGAATTATTAGTTCTTTTTGGAGGAGGAGTTTTTGATCTCATTTCGGGTTTAGTAAATCCGACTCTGGGTTTTAAAGAAGGTTTATAAAAAGATTTTACTTCATCGTCGCTTGCATTGGGAATTTTGGTATTGTTTATCATTATAAATTTAGGTCTTGGGCTTGAATTTGATTCTACTAATTTTTCTTTAGGTTCAATTTCTTTTGATTTTAGAAAATTTACTTGTTCAGTCTCACTTGTTGATCCTTTGGTAAAATTAAATCCAAGACCGAATTTATCTCCCCTGACAGTTTCGAAGAATAACATTTTTTAAGTGAGTGACTACTATTATTGAATTGATTGAGCTTAGAGATTTCTTCCTTATGCTTTTCATTTTCAAATTTAAGGTCTAGACATATTTTAGATTCTTCATTAGCTTCTTTACCTTTTTCTAATTTAGATAATTTATTTTTTAGTTTTAGTACTTCATTTTCTAGCCGATTTTTGATTTGTTTTAGTGATTTATTTTTAGTCATGACTTTTAGACCTACTTTGCATAATCGATTATATTCACTATCTAAGTCTTTTTCATCTAACGATGATAGGTCATCACTAAAATTTTTGGTTTCAGAGAGTATCTCATTAGATGCTTTAGCCATAAGACATTTTTCATCCTTATTCTTTTCTTTTTCTCTCATCGCTATCACACCATGTTTCCCTCCAACAAAGGCGCTATTTGATTATAGTTTTCTTGATAGTTTTGGCATTCATCCGATGAATGATTTGATCTCCACATATTAAAGCATTTCCTTTTTTCTTTTGCTGATTCTTAGTCATCTAATTTTCTTTCGATGACTTTCTTTCATCGTGTATTTGTCTTAAAAATCTTCCACGTCTTTTGAAAAAAAATTAAAGTCTCTCAGGCCATCGGCGTAATTATTTCGTCTTCACTATCGGAGGTCGGAACTATCTTCCTTACTCGATTCATTTTTAGCCTTCAAGGCAAGAGATCTATTTAGTTCTCTTTTTCCTTTGGCCATTTCGGAATCTTTCTTTATTATTACTTCATAAACTTTCAGGTTTCCAATTAGTTCGTCGAGTTATAGTGATGTCAAATCTTTTGTATCTTTAATAGCCGTAACCTTTGCGCGCCATTTAGGATGAAGTTCCCTAAGAAATTTCCTAACTTAATTCTTGCTAGAAAAACCTTCATCAAGTGCTTTTTGACTAGTAATAATAGTGTTAAATCTAGCAAATATATTATCTATTGATTCCTCTTCTGGAATTATAAATTGTTTATATTGTTGAACAAGAAGATCTATTTTATTATCTTTGACTTAACTATTACCTTGGTGAGTAATTAATAAAGTATCTCAAATTTCTTTTGCGGTTTTGCACATAAAAATTCTTT
The DNA here is from genome assembly GCA_026074375.1 of Tanacetum coccineum. Classification (NCBI taxonomy): domain Eukaryota; kingdom Viridiplantae; phylum Streptophyta; class Magnoliopsida; order Asterales; family Asteraceae; genus Tanacetum; species Tanacetum coccineum. The sequence goes on from BQNB010055210.1 coordinate 6,253, forward strand.
CGTATTCTTTATGTGGCAAAGCATTATAAATTACCATTTTAGCTTTATTGTTTTTAGCAAGTTTCTTTTTAAGATCATCGCTTTGTTTGTCAAATGGTACAATTTCATCCTTTTTAGTTTCAAGATTATTTTGAACGGGAGGAAAATCACCATAGGTAATAACTTGCCAAAGATCTAGATTTTTTGATTTTACATAAATTTCGAATCTATTTTTCCAATAAATAAATCCATCACTCTCAAATAGTGGTGGTCTTTGCATATATTGCCCTTCTAAATATTTTTCCGATTCCATAAATAGATTCAAGTTTTAAAGTATAATTTATTTTAAAAATCTTGTTTGACGTGGCTTCTGATACCAATTGTGGAAAACTAGAAGGGGGTGTAGATGTTTCAAATCACTTAACAAATGGGCAAGAAAGAAATTTTAGAGAGAGAAAGTGGTTTGTAGCATTTAGAGAGAGAAAGTAAAGGAAAATATATTATTTGAAAGAACCAATTGAACAACCAACCCTTTCCAAGGTGTAGAGAGGGGTATTTAAGACCCTTTCTTGGGCCGGTCACACATAAGGATGACTTAAGTTGACCCAGTTAGCTTGGTAAGTTTCCAAATATTACGCTACGAGCTATTGTATAATATATTAGTAGTCACCGAGTCTTTTCTTGATTCTAACAATCTCCCCCTAAGGGAGGTTATTCCAATTTACAAAAAACTTAAGCTCTACATTCTATGAATGTCTTTAATCTTTGCTCGTAGTCTTGTTTTCATAATCTTTATCTTGTGAATCTTGATGTAGTAATCTTTAGACTTTTAGGCTTTAGCTTGTATCTTTATCTTGACTTGTATGTGATCTTTGAGCTTCTTGAGATCATCAACCAAGCATAATCTCTTATCGCCATCTTGTAATATTTTCCTTCTTATGATCTTGTGACTTTTGGACCGACATGCTTATACTATTCTTGATGTTGAAAAACTTATGTAACCATCTTTCTTGAAATTCTTTAACTTTAACACTTAGCCACTTTATGGAGGACGCGCGGTATCATAGTAGCGGAAATTTCTTGAAATTCTTTAACTTTAATTCTTCGTCACTTCAAGAAAGACGTATGGTATCATAGTAGCATAAGTCTTTGAAACATGTACTTGAGCTTTCATGATGTCTTTACATATGTCGGTCGAGTATAAGCATGTGGCATTGACTTTGACTTGTTATCGGTTAACTATTGCCACCGTTAGGAAGTCTGCATGAATGGGTTAGTGATAAACAACATATATGGATAAAAGTGGCTTTGTCACTTTGTCGAATACGGTTGTAATAATTACGGTTCCCCCATTAATCACATAAATAACTTGCTTGGGATCAGGTAGATAATTCTATAGAACCTTCCTTATAGGGTTTTTCGCAACTGCACTAGCCGTTCTCATTACCAAAGCGTCTCAAAGCAACCACATCGGTAAGTGAATCCGAATTATACTATATTCCTGATTAAGTCGTTGATGACATCAAATAATGTCTATTTTATAGCATCATTTATCCTATAATATTAACCCATTTTGTATAGTTATTGCAAAAAATTGTTACTTAATCGTTTATATTTGAGAATTGCAGTAATTATGGAGTAATTGGTGAAAGTTAGAAAAAGACGCGCATTCTAAAGCTTAAATGAAGATATTTTGAAGATTACTATTCTAAAGAACAATACGCTCGTATCCACAAGAAGATACGGCGTATCCGTAGCCTACTCACTCACCAAAAGACTCATAAGGAAATAAAGTTTAATACGCCTATCCCCTATGTCTATATCGCTACTCTCTCAGACATATTCAAGATATGAAATCAATTTAATATTCTGGAAGATATCAAGCGTGGTCCCTACTCCAAGAAATCCCCAATACGCCGTATCTAACTCTTGGATACGCCGTATCCAACCGACTTCCAGACCTTATAAATAGAAAACTCAAAAACGAGTTTTAAGTGTGTTAAATCATATTCTCGATACCTAAACCAAAAAATCGATTTCAAAGGAGAAAAACGGCAAAAGAGGTGCAAGCAACGTATTCAATTCATAAACGACAACGTGATTAATCCATAACTTTAGTAATCGTTCAGTTTTGGTATCATTCGTGTAACTCGGTTAGTTTACCTCTGCTAAATAATTACTCTTGATTATTATGACGTTTAAAGGCTAATATCTTCGGGGGTATTAGCCATTATTAGGAAAAGAATGTTTGTATTTGTTTATCTCGATTTTCTTGTTATTGTATGCTTGTTTAATTTTTAGAAATTTTTATACTTGTTTACGTGCTTTTTTATGCGACCTATCATTCAACTGGAGCTAGTAAAGCAGACCAAGCAAATCTATGTCCGGGATAGCTCTTTCATAGATAATTAATACATCTAAATCATAGTTACACAAAAAGCTGTCCTCTAAAGTCGTGTCTAGAATACGCGTCGGGCTTAAACTATTAATATGGATATTGCCAAGGTTTATTATTGATCGGGTTTGACTATAGGCGTGACCTAGATAATTCAAACAAGTAACGTCTGAACCATTAGATAGTTGGACAAGTAGACTACTAGTGTATAAATTGCCATTAAGCGATAAGTGGGTAAAGTCTCTATGAGCTAGGGTTTAACAAGATCACCATTGCTTTAATCCCTAAGATAGATTATAATCAACAAATAAGGATGCTTTATGCGAATGCGTTTAATTATGACAGAATTCTACGTGTCTAGGTCTTATGAAGAAGTAACGCCTAAGTCTTAAGAATGATATGACCCACCCAATCGAGAGAAGAAATTTTGCACTAAATAAACAAACCAACCATGTCTAATCAGATTATAATGGTTTCTTAGTATAAGGTTTTGACCGCTTTTTTATCTTTTGTATAAGTAAGCGTTGCGTGGGTAACATGCCTTGAAAATTGATTAAGACACCAACCAAACCGTGCCAGTCTCTTAGGCTGAAAACCCCCTTTTCCCGTTAGAATTAGGATTTAGAACTGACATAGGATTAGGATAGAATAGAATTAACATAGATTAGATAACCAAGATATTAATTAAATTGATAGATTTAACCTCGCTTCAAGTGTACGACACCACTACTTAACCAACGAAACTACTACCCCGATACGGGGGTACACTGCCCGTTAAAGTGTTGTTTTTGGTTTAGATATAAATTTAAAACTTGAATTATCTTAAATATACCATACAAGGACAACACATCAAGTTTTTGGCGCCGTTGCCGGGGAGGGAAAATAAATCTTGATTATTATTTGATATTTTTGGTTTTTTATCATTAGACTAGAACTAACCCGTAGATTAGTGTAATTTAGATTAGTGTATATTCTTGTATATTCTGTAATATTTGTATATTTGTATTTAATTTTTTGCTTGTATATATTTGTGTGTTTAACTGTTTGCGCGTTTAATTGTTTATCTTAAATACACTGTTCTGTTCGACAGATTAATATGGCGTATCCACTTCCATTGGATACAGCGTATCGATTGTCTGGAACTGAAGCTGAAATAATTGGATTATCCTATTTGAATTTTTCGGCGCATAAATTTATTTATCTTTCTTCAGGGAAAATCCTGTTGATATTTTTACTTGTGTTATAGGAAGTACTTATCAGAGCTAGTTGATTGAAGAAGGAATTACAAGATGTCATGGCTGAACCAATTCTATCTGATAACTTGGAAAAAGCTCCAACTGAATCAAATCTTTCTATCACCAGTAAACCGAAACATACAACATTGAACTCAACAAGGGAATTTTTGGTAGAATAAGAAAGAACATTATATCATGAAACGTAAAATGAAGACGTGGTTGGATCACTATTGTAAGGTACTAAAACGTTGATTTGATTTACGTTCCTGGCATGGATTCCCATCAACTGCGAATGAAAGTGTTTCCTCTCTCATTGGCCGATGATGCTAAAGAATGGTGGATTAGTGAGGAAATCACCACTTGGGAAGAACTTGTTGAAAAATTCTTCTATAGATTCTATCCCGAATCATACGATGGAGAAGATGAAATGTTAACGAAAAAAACTGGGGATTGAACCACATTGAATTCTTTAATCAAACCATAAAACACATCATTCAAATACCATAAGAAAGTGGATGGAAGGACTCAAAAGGTGATATTTTATGCTTAGATGAATGGAAATTAGAATCACAGATATGTAGATAACAGTATTTCAAGCAATAATGAATTGAAGGAATCTAAATATAAAAACCCGTCCAACACACTACTGAATCCTTTAAAGCCAAAGAAGTATGGGGTATTTGAAAAACTAAGTCAGAACAAAGCGGCAAACATAGCAAAAAACAATCCAATTCTATCAATGAGCAACCTAACAAAAGAAGGTGCAAAACAGAAAATTTTGAAGCTATTCAGTACTCGCTTGGACCCAATGAAGAATATATTGCTATAAGAAGTTACGAATATGATATTTGGGAAAGGAACGAAGATAATATGTATAAAATCTATCAAGATATTTTTCAGAAAAAGGATGAAGGATGGAAGGTGACGCGCACCAAGGAGTGAAAAGGGAAGCTGAAGAAAAGTCTAACTTAAAGACTTCGCTGTAAACAAAAGTGCTTCCCGGGAGACAACCCGGATTTGTATTTAATTCTTATCGAGTCTATTTTTTCCCCCCCCTTCCCAGACATCAATCACGCGTATCCGCTCCATACCATACGTCATTATTGATAGTCTGGACTTATCAGTCTTATTTTATTGCACTTTAAAAAACATTATGTCAAATTTTTTGAGAGTATAACGGCGGTATTCACTAAAACTGATGACGTCGTTATCTACAGTCTAACCCATAATTAGTTGTTTATTTTAGCATAAATTAATCGTAGGTTACAAGATAGGAATGACTTGTTTCTTCTATATTTTATACAGGACCTCGAGAAAGAAATTTCGACGAAGTTGGTGGAATGCATATTTTTGGAATTCTATGTGTGTGTTGTTCGTGCTAGGATTCAGACGCTTGTTCAACACAATCTTGCTCAAATAAACTCAACATGGAGAATCTACCGAGCAAATATCAGGGGAGTTTCTCATTCTAATTCTTTTTAATTCCCGTATTTAATGTTTTATCTATACAACGAGGACGTTGTATAATTCAAGTGGGGGGATGGAATTAGAATGTTTACTTGTCCTAATTTTCACACTAAAATGCTTAAATTATGCTCAAATTTAAAAAAAATTCAAGCATACTTTTGTGAAATTACTTGATACATAACCCGCACACAATAACCCTTGTTAGATATTGTGAGGATTTAACCTTATCCGTTTCCAAATGTTTACCCAAATTCCACAAAATATGAGTGTGCCGGTGATGTAGTAGACTTTAGAACTTGGCTTGGTATATCTATTCGAGACCGCAATAATGAGTACTATGGATTTAGATGGAGTAACTTGTTTAAATTGGTAAATTTTAGGATTACACCAAAATCGCCTTTACATGTTGCTTATTAACTAACTACACTGGTTAGTTAACCCCCGTATAAACCTTTTGTTTACTCTCATTTTAAGAGTAAGATACCCCTAGAACAACCCGTAGAGCCAATCCTTTAGGAACTACACCAATTATTTGTTTCGTTACACCTTTACACCTTAGCCTACCCTGTTAGATTAAGTTTATTTTACAGTTGCTAGTTGCTTAAAGTGTAAAGTTTGTATTTCCCGAGTCTTGTGTCAAAATTGTCTATCTTTGGTATGGTTGGAAGAATTTGCACATCGCAAATGGGAATGTATATTATAGTCAAAAACTCATGTAGTTTTACTACCATCGCAATTATTGATACATCCAAAAAATGAAGAATTACCAAAGGAATTATCCGGAATTATTATGATCGTGGAGATGGTGAAATTACATCGAGTTTCGTAGTATAGTGTTAGCAAAAAAAAGAGAAAGAAGGTTTGAAGATAATCATTTCGCAACTACTAAAGGAATTACACAAAGAATCGATTATTCGTTGATACAAATCAACGATGTAGAGTATTGTATAAAGTAGAAGATATCGCTATTTGCCTTGTAAAGTATGTAAAGTATGGGATGATTAGGAAATTGACCATTACGGGAACGCCAACTTAGGTTGTTGCTTTTGATCTATGATCAAGACGTTGTAAATAGTTATGTCTTTATCATGGTAACGGTCGAGAAAAAAGTGTCTAGCAACTTGTAATTTAGACTTAATCTATTTGTTTCGTAATTTTTATTCAACAAAAATTTATTTCCCTTTCCTAATCATTAACCATTGGTTTTACGCGAATGAGGTCGTGATCGAGCATGCATATCTATTCCGTCATTACGGCCATGTATGCATGTCTTAGTTGCCTTGTTGGTTTATTACTATTGGTCAAAGTTAGAAGATCCATAACCTATATTACTCTACTAGTCCTACTCTTTAGCTTATTCAAGGTGGGAGTGAGCAGTCATATGTGTCTATCCCGTCATTACGGGTATGTATGTGTGGTCTTTGTCGCCCTCCTAGAATATTGGTATTGATAAAGATTAGTTAGAGTAATCAACCCTAAACCTTATCATACAAACCCATATTTACCTTTATAAACTTGTTACTCCTTAGCTTTAGTGGTGGAGATGTGTATCCTTGCCAAGCTTATGATAGAATACTCATCATGATCGAGCAATTGAGCCAATTAGTTACATATTACCACATAGAATAGTTGAGTTATTTGAGTGTTTTCATCTTCTTATTTTGTGAGGTATTTGGTTGTGTACTTGTAATAGATCAAATAAATGCTTTAAACGGAAAATATCCTTAGGGATACATTTTTATAAACTTATAAAGGCTACTTGAGGACAAGTAGGATTCAAATGGGGGGATATTTGATGACATCAAATAAAGTCTATTTTATAGCGTCATTTATCCTATGTAATTAACCCATTTTGTATAATTATTGCAAAGAATTGTTACTTAATCATTTATATTTGAGAATTGCAGTAATTATGGAGTACTTGGTAAATATTAGCAAAAGCACGCATTCTGGAGCTAAAAGAGATATTTTGAAGATTTCTATTAAGACTCCCAATACTCGATCCAATCAAGGAAGAATAACAGCTAGTCGTGCCTAGCACTTACCAAAGACACAAAGGAAATAAGAATGCAATATGGAAACTTGATCAATACGCCGTATCCAGTGAAGACCAATACACCATATTAGAGATATAGTATGTGAATATTCTAGAAGATATCAAACGTGGTCCCTACTCCAAGAAACCCTAATACGCCGTATCCAATACATTGGATACGCCGTATCGACACCGACTCCAGACCTTATATATACAAAACTCAAAAACGAGTTTTAGGTGTGCTAAATCATATTCTCTATACCTAAACCACAAAAGTCAATTTTTAGAGGAGAAAAAGAGCAGAAGAGGTCTTGCAACGCATTCCAATCCATAGGAGACAACGTGTAATTTCTTATACTTTTGTAATCGTTCAAATTTTGGTATCATTCGTTAACTCGGTTAGTTTACCTTGGCTAAGCCATTACTCTTGTATTAATTATGATGTTTAAAGGCTAATACCTTCGAGTATTAGCCATTATTATAAAGATCTAAATGTTTAGTTTTGTTTATATCTCAATTTCTTAATTTATCGTTGCATGCTTGTTTATGTTTATCAAATATACTTGTTTACGTGCTTTTGTATGCGACTTATTATTCAACTGGATCTAGTGATACGAACCAAGTAATCTAGATGCCAGGATAGCTCTCCATATAGTAATTTATACATCTTGAATCATAAGATCATAAATATTGTCCTTCTAAAATCATGCTAAGGATACGCTTCTGGCTTAACTAGTTAACGGAAATTGCCTTTGGTTTATTGAACATGTTGACTAGTAGGTGAATCTAGATAATTCAATAAATAATGTTCTGATTCCATTGGATGGTTGGACAAGTGGACTACTAATGTATAAATTGCCATTAAGCAGTAAGTGGATAAAGTCTCTATGAGCTAGGGTTTAACAATATCACCATTACTTTAATCCCTAAGATAGATTATAATCAGTAAATAAGGATGCTTTATGCGGATGCTTTAATTGTGACATAATTAATGTGTCTAGGTCTTAGGATGAAGTCCCGCCTATGTCTAAGAATGATATGCCTCTTCGAGATAAGTAATCATTGCACTGAATAAACAAACTAGCTTCTAATCGGATTAATGATGGCTAATACAGTTTTCTATTATAAGGCTCGACCGCTCTTTTATCTTCTGTTAATTTGCTTGTGTGGGTTAAAGTGTCTTGAATTGATTGTAGCCACCAACTAAACATGTGCCAGTCTCTCAGGCTGAAACCCCCTTTTACCTGTTAGAATTAGGAGTAGAACTAACATAGGATTAGCATAGGTTTGACTTAGATTATAATTAACTTAGATTAGATAACCAAAATATTAATAAATTAAGAGATTTAACCTCGCTTCAAGTATTCGAGATCCTACTTACCACGAATCTACCACCGACCGGGTAAACTGCCCGTTAAAGTGTTGTTTTGGTTAAGTTGGCCAAATATAAATTTAAAACTTGAATCACAAAAATATACACCACACAATGACACATCAAACATGAGACAATGTCGTTGGTTAGAATTACTCAATGATTACGATTGCGAAATTCGTTATCACCTGGAAAAGCTAATGAAGTGGCTGACGCTTTGAATAACAGAAGTTGGCTTTCATGCTATGGTGACCTAAGGAATCTGATTATGCATGAGTCATACAAGTCAAAATATTCTATTCATCTGGGTTTGATGTACCAAGACATGAAGAAACTATATTGGTGGCCCAACATGAAAGTCGACATTTCCACCTATGTTAGCAAGTATTTAACGTGCCTAAAGGTCAAAGCTAAACACCAAAACCATCTAGTTTGTTGGTGTAACCTGAGATTCCTCAGTGGAAATGGGACAATATCACCATGGATTTTATCACCAAGCTCCCAAGGACGTCAAGTGGTTATGATACCATTTGGGTAGTTATAGATCCACTTACCAAGTCCGCACACTTCTTACCAATGAGGGAAAATGACTCTATGGACAAATTGGCAAGACTATACATGAAAGAAGTAATCACAAGACATGGAATACCAGTCTCAATCATTTGTGACCGTAATGGTAGATTTACGTCAAATTTCTAGAGGGCATTTCAAAAGGCTTTGGGTACTCGTTTGGATATGAGTACTGCTCACCATCCGCAAACCGATGGACAAAGCGAACAAACCCTTCAGATACTATAAGATATGTTACGCGCTTGCGTGATAGAATTTGGGAATGGTTGGGATAGACATTTACCGCTAATCAAATTTTTGTATAACAACAGTTATCATGCTAGCATTAAAGCTGCCCCATTTGAGGCACTTTATGGTCGGAAGTGTCGATCACCTGTTTGTTGGGCCGAGGTCGGAGATGCTCAGCTCACCGGTCCAGAACTTATTCATGAGACAACCGAGAAGATTGTTCAAATCAAGCAGTAAATTCAAGCCGCTCGTGATCGCCAAAAGAGTTACGCCGATGTGAGGCGTAAGCCATTAGAATTTCAAGAAGGCAACAGAGTCATGTTGAAGGTATCACCTTGGAAAGGGGTTATCCATTTTGGCAAACGGAGGAAGTTGAACCCGAGGTATATTGGGCCTTTCAAGGTGTTAGCTAAAGTGAGAATCGTTGCTTACAGACTCGAACTTCCTCAACAACTAAGCAGGGTTCACAATACGTTTCATGTATCCAATTTAAAAAAGTGTTTATCCGATGAGCCGTTGACAATTCCGTTGGATGAAATACACATTGACGATAAGCTTCACTTTGTTGAAGAACGAGTGGAGATTATGGATCGTGAGGTCAAGCGGTTAAAGCAAAGCCACATTCCGATCATCAAGGTTCGATGGAAATCTAGGAGAGGTCATGAGTTCACATAGGAACACGAAGATCAATTCCGGAAGAATTATTCGCATCTCTTCACAAAAATTGTAACACCCCCATTTTTACATATAGCAGCGGAAGCTAATCTGGGGTATTACTTCATGGATACAACAATCATAATCATAGAAAACGACTCAAAAGAGACGTTGTTCAAAAGATACGTTATCATTCATTTAAAATCAGAGTTTTACAAAGGCAGGTCCCAAAATCTAGTTACATACAATGTGAATGATAACAAGTTTTAGCCATCTTCAAGTCCATGCCACTCTGTGCCATAAGTTGCTCAATTACCTGAGATAAACATGCTAAAAAGTCAACATAATGGTTGAGTGAAATTCATAGGTTTGAAATGTAATAGTTGAATACAAGTCATCATAAGTAATTGTTATAAAAGCAGTGTCATAGTAATGCGTTATAGTGTGGTATTGGGTTACGTTGTTATACACCCGTTATTTGTAATAATTATAATGAATACAATTATCATGGGATAATGGTATTGCATGTATAATGTTATGGTATAATTTCGTTATTGTCTCGTCTAAGCTCATGGCACACAAACTGACTAGTACGGAGGTTTGACAAGTGAGTGTAACAAGTCGATAAATCCATAATTATACTCATATTGTTAGTTGGGTGAATTCCTAAATGTTGCCTTCTCGAACCATCTATTCCTGCTAATCAATTAGGTCTCGAAATGATTTACAGGCCAAGTTCTAAAGTCTACAATACTACCAGCAAACTCAATATTTTTGTGGATTTTTGTATAATGGATGAAAACGGATCATCAGGCTTAAACCTCACCAAGTAATAATAAAGGGTAATGTGTATTCAGCAAAGATTAATTCTAGTTTAGTTAAGAAAAACATGTCAAAAATTTTAAAATTGGCACTATTTTTCAAAGAAAACTACAAAATCGAAGGCAAGCTTTAGTCAAATGATAATTCTACTCCCATCCCCCCCCCCCCCACTTGATTTGTACAATGTCCCTGTTGTACATAAAGGAAATGAAATATATAGAAAAGAGTAGAATTAGAACAAGAAACTCCCTAAGCTTTGCTTTGAAATTTGAGATTTGGCAGAAATCTTTGGATTATTTTCGTCTTCTCGCAAACTCATTATCCCCTGTGATCACAAAACAAACCAAAGCATAAAATCGTTCTAAAATAATTATGAAGTGTACATGAAATACAATCCTAACTCACTTTTGTAGGAATTACGATTGCATTTAGCATATGCAACAAACCTTTTAAACCACTTGCTGGCCCAAGTGGACGAGTGGAGTCTCGTGAGGGCTTCCAGATAACATACCCACAAAGTCCATTTACGTATACAAGGTTTAGACATGTTTAAAACTTAAATTTTTAAGATTTCAGGAAAAATGGCAAAATAACCCTGTATTTAGCAACTTTATACAAGTTTGGTCCTTTAGTTTAAAATATGTACACAGTAAAACCTTGTATCTTTGAAAGTTACATAATATAACCCTTATAGTTATAACTTTGATAAAATGAACATTTTCAGTCCTTTTATTTATAAAGTTTTAAAAGTTATGATATATACCCCCTTGTCATGGATAATATATTTACAAAACAAGTCCGAATTGCCATGCAAGCTTATTTTAACATTCCAAAAGATATTTACAGGTTATAGCTTATTAATATAAGCTAAAATATGAAGGTTTAACATAACGAAAGTTTAAAATAACGATTCGTTAAGCTAGAATTCAAAACTGGTTGTTTTAGGGTTTTATTACGAAAATGCGTATGTTTTTATTTAAAACTCCATCAAGACATGATAAAGTGGTTATAATAACATTATTTAAGTATGTTAGGATAGATTATAACAACATTTTATCATATTAGCTCATAGATTTAAGAAAAACATGAAATTAGGTTTCGAGTGACGGTTTGGATCAAACTTGAAAATGAAGTATGAATTGAGTTATAAAACGTTAACAAGAGTTTATTTAGGATCATATGAACATTATAAGAGTGTAGGAGCAGGTATGAAGATCATAAAACCTGGGTTTGAGCTTATAGCTTGGAAACAGGTTGAAATCGGGACTTTTAGCTTCGTACGCCTAGAATAACGACTCCGGGGCTTCGTTTCTTGATTTATTTTGCTTCACTTCTGATCTTGAGAGTTCTTAGGACCTCTTAGGAACTTCTTTGAGAAAAGTATTGCTGCTATGATGGTTTATAGAGGATGAAGTGGGGGATGAGTAAGAATGAGAGGTTTAGGGTCCTATTTATAATCGAATGGCTCCTTGGTGACCAAGGGAGCTTAGAGATCTGGTTAGGACATGTATGAGAGCTAGAGGGTGATATGTAGAAGCTACATGATGAGTTTCTAAGGCTAGAAACTAGCTTGAAGTGTTGTTTGAGCTCTTATGGTGCCACGACTAACTTAGGGCCAAAGGAGAAGATGTGGCCAATTTTCTAACCATGTGATAGGTTAAGTAGCTTGATAAGCTGCTTGAGATGAAGTAGCATTTTCACCAAGGTGCTTGGTTGCAATATAAATTCTTGAAATGGGTCAAAAAGAAAGAAAGGTGTATACGAGTTCAAGTAGGGCTCGAAATGGGTTTTCTTGTTTATTTTTTTAGTACATTTGATTAGTAATGATAGATTAAGGATCACAAGACTTTTATTAAGGATTATTAACAAGAATTGATAGGTGGTTCGGGTTTAAAATGGGCGAAAACAAGTAAAATATGTCGCAGGTCAAATTAGGGTACGCATAGGGTTTTTAAGCTTCCAATTCGTGTACATTAATAGTATAAGCATGGATTGATGATTATAAAGATTGTATTATGAGCTTAGGACATAATTGAGTTAATGGTTTGTGATTGGAATGGGTAAAAATGAGTAAACGGATCGAATGTTCACATTAGGGCGCGTTTAGGGTTTCTCGCCTTAAAATATATAATGAAAGAAAAGAGATGAAAGAGATTGTATAATGATAGTAATGTTGTAAAATAAGTTATTACAACTTATTTGGGTAGTGGTTGAAGTTTAAAATGGATAAAAATCAATAAACGAGTCATGGTTTAGTATTTTGCTAGGGTTAGGGTTTTTAGGTTTCATTTCATGAAATCTTATGAAATGAGGATGATTATGGAATGTAAATGAAGTATATGACTTGCTTGAAACTTATATTTGTTAGATTGTACAAGATTGTTTAGGAAAACAGAGGTGAAACGGCTATTTTGTATGTCGTGCATTAATGACTTGTACATTATGCTTTAAAGGACTTGTACCTTATTTTGGAGGGAATATATATTCAAATGAGATGTTATATTACTTGTACATGAGCTTTTAGTACTTGTGAATGTCACTTTAGATATTAAACCTTTCATGTGAATCGGGTTTAGAGCTATACATAACGGTTTAAAGCCCATTTTTTTTTTTTTTGATATAACGTTGTGAATGGTACATTCAGAGTAATGTAACTTATAATAAAAGATATTAAGATATCAACTTGATATGTTAAGATGTTGCTGACATATCAAAAAAAATAAGATATAATGGCATAGTAGGTTGTCTGACTCGTCTACTTTAGTTTATGCAATTACATTGTATATTGAGATGCAAAAAAAGGTGGTTCATATATAATAGATAGATACTACATTGCATCTAACTTATTAGATGGATATTTACATTGATGAAAATTTACGGGTTGTTATAGTCCCCCGTCCTTACAGAAATCTCGTCTCGAGATTTTAGTTGAATGCCGGAGAGATGTCAAAGAATGATTATAAATTGTAAGAGTGTTGCTAACCATGTGGGATACAGATTTGGAAATGAACAGATGATGAAGGTAATAATGATAATGATTAAATGAAGAAAAGGAATTATTTGTACAAACGGATTGAAAGAAACTTGTTTGTACGAATGCCATACTTAAGCCTACTTATTTATAATTTGTCATTTACAAAAATAGGCGTCCCAATCCTTGTAACTGAGAATTTATAAATTCATAATTTGGTGGTTTATAATTTCCTTATTCAAATGAAGAAGCGTCCTAATTAATTTCAATAAGACAATTATAAATCATTTAAGCATAAAACATGATATCAAAATGGTGATGTGTAGAAAATGATATGATCATGAAAGGTATGAAAAATATTGAGATATTAATTTTACTGACGCCCATATAGTTGATAATTTATGTTTCAAAGGTATGAGGAGAGTATTCAGAGTTAAACATAATGGAATTGACAAATGATGTCGAGTTTTGATATCACTAGATAACAAGATGTAACGGAATCATCACTTTATTATTCCATGGCTAACTTTACATATGAAACTTCAAAAGAGATGATACTTATGCTATGTGTCTCGTGGTAGGATTCTAGATAAAAGCAACAAACGACAAGGATTGTAGTTTGATGTTTGGGGTTTTCAGACTTATGAAGTATGTTTCAGAAGATTCTGGTGATGAACTTAAATATCTTCGAGAGTTGTTTCTAAGGTAGAAATCCTAAAGTGAACAAAACTTGTCTCTTAGTAAGTAGGCTCCCCGGTGGCCTTGTTGTTTGATTTTGAGCACTGATTTGCATAATGCCCTTTTTCTCCACAAGCATTACAAGTTACGGATACTTGTTAAAGGTTGTTTCTAGTGGTTGGTCTTTTGTTTCTGCAGTTCCTAGTTAGATGACCTACCCTGTTGCAAGTCCGACACTTGACAGTGCAGGGTCATATGTGATGCATGGTGCACCTTTCACATAAGGGATGATTCCCAGTATACCCATTGGTGGCAGCATAAGTCCTAAAGGTTTCTTGCCTTCTATTCTGCTGGTGGTGGTAATCTTTGTTACGTTTGTTATTGTTATAGTTATTCTGATAGTTGTTGTTGTTGATGATGTTTCTTCTATCTTCACGCTTTCGTTTGAGATTATTGATTTCTTGCACAGAATCATGCCTTATTATCTGATCCATTAACCTCTGGGCTATGTTGGTGGCTTCCTCCAAAGTTTGAGGCTTCGAGGCAGTAACATTTCCTTCAATACTTTTGGGTAATCCACTGATGAAGACTTCCATAAGTTTCTCGGTGTTTGGTACCATGTTTGGGCATAAGACTGCTAATTCCTGGAATCTCCTAATGTAAGTCTTAAGATCATTTCCTTTTACGACCAAGTTGTAAAATTTGTCTTCTATTTTCTTGACTTCAGTTCAAGGGTAATACTTATTGGTTAAGAGCCTTTTCAATTCGGTCCAAGTAATTTGATTGGCTTGATCTATTCCAATAGGTTGAGCGTATGAATTCCACCAGGATAGGGCATCATCGGTTAAAGTACAGGTAGAAAATGTCACTTTGTTTTCCTCGGCACAGTTGCTATGAGAAAATACCGATTCAGTCCGCTCAAACCAGTGAATGAGGCCAACTGCTCCTTCCGTACCATTGAAGTAGAAAGTTTGACACCTAACGAACTCTTTATAGTTTCTCATTTTTGCTACAGGAGTTCCAGTAGGTCCGGTGTTCCTGTTGGGATTACTAGCACTTGCCATTATTACAGCTTGTGCTTCCAGAGCTGTGGCAATGCCATTAGCAATCAGTTGCTGGATGGCAGCCAAAGTTATGGCTGGTGTTTCAGATGTTGACGTCCTTTTGGGAGGCATTCTATCAACACAAGATAACGCGTAGTAAGAATGACATCACAAGTTTTGAAAGGTAATACTTAAAAGAAAATGTGATGCTTAAAATGCTTAAAGAGAAATGCTTATTTTTGAATTTTAAGCACTTAGGGGTTATGGTATGATTTATAATGATGGAGACGGAGATAATGATGCATATGATGATGACAGAGATGATGATGAAAGAGAGATAAGTTGGTATTATGAAACAACAAGGTAACGGGATTGCCTTTGTATTAGAATACAACTTCCTTAAGTACTGTAACATAGTAAATATTTTGCAAGCGTTTTTATTTATACCACACATCCCGTGGTTAGGATGAAGCTATAACTAGTCTGATGGTTTGCTGATTTTGAGCTTGTAGATGGCATTCTAAAGATCCTCCTGATATGTTTGGTGACGAGGTTGGATTTCCTTAAAGATTGGAAATTCTGTAATGAGCAAAAGCGATCTTACCTCTTTGCCCTAATTGCTTCTTTTGAAGTTTGATAATCTGAGTACGGATTCTCTTAAGTTCGTCACTATTCCTTCGTATGATCATTTTATCAATACGTCCTTCTTCTATTTTCTCAATACGGTGAAAAGAGAATTTTCTAGTAATTCAGAAATATCTTAGGATTTGTTCCTATGATGTTTTAGGTGTATCTTAATTGAACTTTTTCCTATTTTAAATATCTGAGTTGGTGTATAAACTGAGAAAGATAGTGATACCAAATCACAGGTTTGATTCTGAGATGAATTAGATAATGTAGTTGAGGAAGAAGATGGGGAATGGATTCGCTCTTTGTAGGTAATAGTTTCTAGGAACAAAAGAAATATCAGGGATATAAAAGTGTGATGGTGGTCAATACTCGGAGATGGATCAATATAGTTGGGGGAGTAATGGACTTTGGTGTGAAATAGGTGATTCTCTTAGTATAAAATGCTTGTACGTCCTCTTAAACAAGGATTATTGTAGAAAGAGTGAGAATACTGGTGGATCTTCTATCTTTAAAGTTTTCAAAGGAGTTAAAAGAACTGTTCCCGATGAAGCTGGGAAAATAATCCGAATGAGAGTAAGTATTAGTTAAAAAAAGGGGGGGGGGAAAATTGATTTTTTTCATATAGGAAAAATGCATCCTCATAATATTGGAAGTAGAGTGATAGGAGAAGACATCGTTTGTTATCAACCAGTTCGTAAATAACTTAAGTATATTTCATGGTATAATATAGTATTATAGTTTATGGATCTTTACTAATACTAATCCGGAAGAATTGTAGTGGCAAGAGGACTTTGATGCTTGAAAAAGAAAATATAGTCTTTAGTTAGCGTTTTGACCTTGTTTCTCTAATCATGGCGCTGATACCAAATATGTAAACACCCCCATTTTTACATATAGCAGCGGAAACTAATCTGGGGTATTTACTCATGGAATCAACAATCATAATCATAGAAAACGACTACAAAAGAGAAGTTTTGTTCAATGATAAGTTATCATTAATTTAAAATCAGAGTTCTTACCAAAGGCATGTCCTAATTCTAGTTACATACAATGTGAAGGATAATCACGTTTTTAGCCATCTTCAGTCCATGCCACTCCGTGCCAAAAGTTGCTCAATTACCTGAGATA
The DNA here is from genome assembly GCA_026074375.1 of Tanacetum coccineum. Taxonomy (NCBI): domain Eukaryota; kingdom Viridiplantae; phylum Streptophyta; class Magnoliopsida; order Asterales; family Asteraceae; genus Tanacetum; species Tanacetum coccineum. Next base: position 23,460 of record BQNB010055210.1, read on the forward strand.
AACATGCTAAAAAGGTCAACACAAAGGTTGAGTGAAATTCATAGGTTTGAAATGTAATAGTTGAATACAAGTCATTATAAGTAATTGTTATAAAAGCAGTGTCATCGTAAATTGTGTTATTGTGTGGTATTGGGTTTCGTTGTTATACACCAGTTTTTTAATAATTTTAATGAATACAATTATCATGGGATAATTGTGATTGCTTGTCTATTGTTTATGTATAATTTCCGTTATTGTCTTGTCTAAGATCATGGCACACATACTGCTAGTGTAAATTATACCCAAATTTGATGTGATATATATAATATATAATATATATATATTATATATAGAGAGGAGGTGAGAGAGAGAAATGGCCCCGGTGTTGGTAATTGCCAGATATCTATGAAATCATATATAGTATGTTTTGGTTACCTATCCGGCAAAACACAAATAGGATTCTCTATATACAGATAGATCTATCCAAAATATTCGCGTTCACCTGTAGCTGATTATTGGTCATGAAAATGAGGGACTTTTGGCATAAAGTAACTTAGACATTTATTATAAGGTATATTAGGATAGAACATATATAAAGAAAAACATTGTTTCATAATATTTATGGATTGCATTCCCCCTCACGGGTTTATGAAACATTAAAGAGATTAAAAAGTGAGGCTATGAACTCAAAAGTTTTGAAACAGAATCAATTGTTATAAGATAAACGAGTATGTAAAAGAGTTTGTAAACAAGCATGTATCCCCCTCGCGGATTTAAAAATATAAAGACTTTAAAAGCGAGGCTATGAAATCTCACATGATAGGCAGTTGTAATAAATATTCCAAAATGAAAACTGACAACCTTATCACAATCTCAACAAGGAAGGTTGATATAGCAAAATGATAGTAAACAGCCACGTCAAGCAACCTGAGTAAATATGTCAAGTCTTAGGAAGATTGTACTCTAGACTGTGTTCAGAGAGTTATGGAGTTGTTTGATTGGAGAGTTTGGAATTATTGTATCACCGTTCGGGCCATCATAATTCAGAGGTCATTCAGTAAACGTTTGAGGAGCTAGGGCACTTTAAATCGCAAACCCAACAACTCATTCAGAACGTAATACCATGATGAAACCCCTTAATATGAAGCTCCCTAGTATTGTGGTATGATATAGCTTCGAGACAGGATTTTTAAAAGCACATCGATAATGAATGATATAATGGTTATAACATAATCGGTTTTAAGCGTTTTATTCAATAACTGGAAATGTTAAGCACGTCAAGCGTTAATTAAAGTTATGTTTTGTAAGGTTTTGAATACATTTTTATACTTTTTCAAATTGTTCATTGTAGGCCCTTTAAGAATGAAATAATGGCAAAATTACCCTTGTGGATGTTTGCAACTTTTTACGTGTTTGGTCCTTCTAGTTTAAAAGATGTACAAAGTAAAACTTGTACTTTGGAAAGTGACATTATAGACCCCTATAGTTATACTTTAATAAAATGACATTTTCAGTCCCTTTAGTTATAAGTTTTAGAAAGTTACGATATATACCCCTATGCTATGAATTATATATACAAACAAGTCCGAATTGCCATTGCAGCTTATGTTAAACATTCCAAAGACTATTTTCAGGTTTTAGAGCTTATTAATTTTAAGCTAAAATATGAAGGTTTAACTTAACGAAAGTTCAGATTAACGATTCGTTAAGCTAGAAATCAAAACGGGTCGAATTAGGGTTTTATAATGAAAACGCGTAGGTTTTTAATTCAAATTCCTTCAAGACTTGATAAAGTGGTTATAATAACATTAGTTAAGCATGTTAGGATAGATTATAACAACATTTTATCATATTAGCTCATAGATTCAAGAAAAACATGAAATTAGGGTTTCGGGTGTACGGTTTTGGATCAAAATGGAAAATGAGCATGAATTGAGTTATAAAACTTTAACAAGAGTTTATGCATGATCATATGAACATCATAAGAGTATAGGAGCAGAAGTGGAACATCCAGAACCTGGGTTTGAGCTTATAGCTTGGAAACGGGTCGAAATCGGGACTTTTAGCTTCGTACGCCTAGAATAACGACTCCGGGGCTTCAAGGCTTCAATATTTCACTTCACTTCTGGTCTTAGGACTCCTTAGAACACTTCTTGAGCAAAGGATTGCTGCTATGATGGGTTATAGAGGAGGAAGTGGGGGATGAGTTCAAATGGTGGAGTTCGCCCCCTTTATATAGGGTTAGCAACCCTTAGAGGCCAAGACACTTTGTGAGCAAGTGAAGGACAGGTGGGGGGTGACTATGAGATGCTATGGGCTGAGTTGGAAGCTATGGAGGTGTTGGCAAGATTATAAAAGAGGTGATGTGGGAGTGTTTTCAGCCGCGGGTAGAAATTAGGCCACAAGGAGGTGACAAGCTCAATTTGTGGCCATAGAATTCAAAAGAGTGCTTGTAAGCTGCTTAGACAAGAAGGTGGTGCATCATTGAGGTGCTTACATGCAATGTTAATTCTTAAAATGGGTCAAACTAGCAAAAAGGTTATCGCGGGTTTCATAGGGCTACGAGATTAGGTTTTTTGACGCTTCCATTTCGAGTATTACTTGGTTATTATGATTAAAATATATGATCACAAGACTTTTTTTAAGGATTATTAACAAGATTTGATAAGTGGTTCGGGTTTAAAATGGGTGAAAACGAGTAAAAGGGTCCAAAGTCAAATTAGGGCACGTTTAGGGTTTCTTGGATTTATTTCATGTATAATTGAGATGAAATGATGATAGAATATGATTGATAATGTTGTAAATTAAGTTATTACAACTTATTTGAGTGTTGGTTTAGGTTTATGATGGATAAATATCGAGAAACGGGTCATGGTTTAGTATTTTGCTTGGGTTAGGGTTTCTAGGTTTCATTTCATGAAATCTTATGAAATGAGGATGATTATGGAATGTAAATGAAGTATATGACTTGCTTGAAACTTGTACTTGATAGATTGTACAAGATTGTTTAGGAAAACAGAGGTGAAATGGTTATTTTGGATGTCGTGCATTAATGACTTGTACATTATGCTTTAAAGGACTTGTACCTTATTTTGGAGGGAAGATGTATTCAAATGAGATGTTATATTACTTGTACATGAGCTTTAGTAGCTTGTGCATTCACTTTAGATATTAACCTTTCATGGAATTAGGGTTTAGAGGTATACGATAAATGGTTTTAAAGCACCGTTTTTGATATATCGTTGGAATGGTACATTATATGAGTAATGTACTTTGTAATAATGATATGATGATATTGACTTGACATGTTATGATGTTTGCTTGACATATATGTAGATTGGATGGCCATAGATAGGTTGCGTGAGCTTGTCTACTTTAGTTATGCAAGTTACATTGCATATTGAGATATTGGCAATGCAAGTAATGTAATAAAGCGAAAAATTTCCCCGTACAATTGTGATCATAGTAAAATAGGTTGATTTTGCATTTGATGAAAATTTTGGGTTGTTATAAAAATCGCACCCTCGACAAGTGCCGCATTTTGAGCCTTGTAGACAAGGATCCTTTAACGGGGGAAGACTATAACACTCTGTTATTTCAGGTCATTTTACGACTCAATACTTTCCATCATTTATTTTTAGGCTTTTAGCAGTTTACTTTTTAATGTATTCATCGTTTACGTTAATGGTTGTAAACTAAAAATCAACATTCAATATAAACGGATATCAAACAAGTAAAAGTTTACGTCAAGTAAGTGCTATATAATTATTTTAAGGATAATTTATAACTTTTCACATTTTATTTTTATTAGTTACGTAAAGCGTCTATGTTTCGCAATAAAATACATTTAAGCATACCCGAAAGTACCTATACCTATCTATACTCAAACAAATACCCACCAATACACTAAGTATCAAACTTTTATAAAGTTTCCTCTTATTTCTACCCATATTCGGTTCTATGTAATTCAAACAACATAATGCATACTTGAAATTAAACCAAATGATCCACTAACACAAATAAACAACTATAACCTTTGTCCTTTGACGCCCTAAAGTTATCATCACTTTGTCTCCCCGCCCTTCATTTGGACGACAGATACTAAGGAAGGAGCATAGCATGCCTAAAGTCCCATCTAATCCATCTTACACAAGTCTTACCCTTTTCTTACACAAGGACACTTTGTCATACAACTTCCATACTTACACCATGCTTCATACAAGCCCTAGTAGTACTTTAAACTCTTAAACCATACCCTAATCCCTATCCAAAATCATATACCCTTGAAACCATTCCATGGTTTTGAATTTATGGTTTAGTTACAAGTCTTGCTATATATAGGAGTCAAAAAGCTAAACCATCCACACACTAAACCATTTGCAAGTAAAAAACTTCACTCATTTCCCTCTTACGCTCTCAAAACCTATAGACCAAATAAGCCATACAAAATCTTTTATGGTTTGGATTTCTCAAGTATTACAAGTATACAAGGGTTGATATTAAGGGTATCTAAGGTGATACAAAGAGTATTGGAAGCTTGGTTGGGTAATTACAAAGGGTTTGTACAAGAAGAAAAGCTAGGATTTTCTAAGGAAATTAGGGTTTTGTGATAAGTATTTAGGGTTAATACTTCGGTTGTGATTTTGTGTATCATCAGATTAAGCATACAAATGCTTGCCACTAGAAAATTAAATCTACTCACATCAAAAGCTTTAGTGAGCAAATCAGCTACATTATTATCAGTGTGTATCTTGACCATTTCTATCAATCTCTTCTCATAGGAGTCTCTAATGAAATGATGCCTAATCTCTATATGCTTTGTTTTAGAATGGTAGACAGGATTCTTGACAACACAAATAGCACTCTCATTGTCAACATGAATCTTTGTCTGCATAAAATTATATCCATAATCCAACATCTAATTTTGGATCCAAGCACTTGACCACAGCAGTGAGAAGCAGTAATATATTCAGGTTCAGTAGTTGAATTAGCCACCACAATCTGCTTTTTACATTGCCAAGATATTAACCTTGAACCAAAAAATTGACAACCTCCTGTTGTGGATTTCCTGTCCAAACTGGCACCTGCATAGTCAATATCTAAAAAAGCTTCCAATATAAAAGGAGAGTCCTTAGGATACCAAAGGCCTAATTTGGGTCGACCTTTTAGGTATCTAAAGATCCTTTTTACTGCATTCAAGTGAGAAACTTTTGGTTGAACTTGAAATCTTGAGCATGCACAAACTGAGAACATAATATCTGGTCTAGAGGATGTAAGATACATCAATGACCCAATCATTGACCTGTATAAATGGATATCAACATCCTCGCCATCTTCATCTTTTGTCAAAGCCTTGTTGGTTTCCATAGGAGTACTGGCTGTCCTTATACTAGAAAAACCAAATTTCTTCAAGATTTCACCAACATACTTGTCCTGACTAATGAAGATCCTCTTTTTGCTTGACTTGTAAAACCAAGAAGAAAGTGAGCTCTCCCATTGAACTCATCTAGAACCTTTTGTGCATTATTTGCTCAAAATCTATACACAAAGACTTTTTAGTAGAACCAAAGATGATGTCATCTACATATACTTGTACCAGTAGAATATCACCCTTGACTCTCTTTATGAACAAAGTCTTGTCAATTTGTCCTCTGTAGAATCCATTGTCCAGCAGATAGGTAGAAAGAGTCTCATACCAAGCTCTAGGAGCTTGGTGTAGCCCATATAGGGCTTTCTCCACCTTGTAAACTTTTCTGGAAATTCTGGATCCACAAAACCTGAAGGTTGGCTAACATATACCTCCTCTTCAATAGTTACATAGAGAAAGGCACTTTTGACATCCATCTGGTACACAAGAAAATTCATAAATGATGCATAGGCCAAAAATAACCTGATTGTTTCAATCCTAGCAACAGGAGCAAAAACCTCATCATAATCAATGCCTTCTTCTTGTTCGTATCCTTGTGCTACCAGTCTGGCTTTGTTACTGACTAGGATACAGTAACAATGATTAATAAACTTGTAATCTTCTTCCCCTTTTTGTAATCATCTAATAGGGGTCTTCTGTAGAAATGCAACTTGGATCATAACAGCTACAAATCATATACCACACTACCAATCCATCCTTCCAATGACTCAAAGTACCCACCATGAAGCATAATAAGAAAAATGACTCTGAGCAGTAGAAACATAAACTAGCAGTAGTAATAAATGACTATCAGTAGTAACGAAACACTTCCCCTCAAGTGGTGCATGTAGATGGTTAAACATTTAATCAATAAGCTTCCCTTGAAACCAATATGTTTACCATCTCTTGAATCTCGAACTCTGTAGGCTCTATGTAGTGATCACTGATGAAGAAAACTAAGTATAACGAATTTGATGAAGAAGTAGAATCTCCCAAACTTATGTCTTATGTCTTGCACTATCCACGTGACGTCGAACTCACACTACAGGGAAAAGTATAAGTAGACCGCAACCTCTTGACAAAATCCTCATTTATCCTATAAAATGAGACACTGAGCACAATAACGTAACTCCTTCAAATGATAGCGAATGTGAGCATTGAGCATCATAAGAAAAATCACACATTCCTAGATTTTTGCGAGTCTTCGTCAACATCATATAAGCACGAACAAGTTATCTTCAAACGTTGTAAGCCGTTTAAGATATAATAAGAACACGCATCTGTGAAACTCAACTACAACATCAAATAAGCAATATTCAATTGTCTTCGTAATCACATCTTCAATAAATCCAAAACGAGCCATAAATAATTAAGAATAAACTGTTGTTAAAACAGTTCTATCTAAGATCCAAATGCGCCTGTTGTCCAACATCGAACATAGCCAACAGTATAAATAATAAGCCCGAGCAGTATTAACCTCACTGCTTTTAACGCTAGCAGTAGAACATCCAACGAACAGTAGTAACCATCATAAGCACCTTTAATAAGTACTATTCGAAATACTCTGGCAGCATAAACTCACGAACTAGCAGCATTAAATGAATACCTTGACAGCATAAATAATCAATGAGCAGTAGTAATTTATTTAAGCCTAGCAGTAGTAATAAGCTTACTACTGTTCTTCTATTTCCCAGCCAACAGTACTACGAATACACACCAACAGAAAACCGAATACCATTAAACCTGCTGCTTTAGAAAATGATCATGGTGTCATAACCTGTATCTGCTGCTTCTTCTCCTGTTAACCCAAAACCTTCATAAAATCTTGGAAGTTCATTGTGATAGATTCAATGATAAAGAACAGCGATCATCTAACCAGACAGCAACAAGAGTAACATTCATTCATCACGCTAGGGTTTTATCACAATGAGCACATACCAGACCAAACCACATATACAACAGCAGATCCAAAACAAAAACATATTGCATTGACAGTACCATAAACCCATATTAATAATCCTTACAGCAGCTTCTTGCGAAACCCTAGAATAAATTAGGGTTTTGTTTCATATATAGTTGTACCATCAGATCTTGATCAAACATGCTGCGTCTTTTCTAATTAACACCAGGAGTCACCACCATAAACGCCACGACATCAGGTATATTATGATGATAAGCAATCAACCAGCAGACCTTCAATCAAGAACCACGTGCATCACTACTGTTCTTCCATCTTGTTCACGAACCGAACACAGCAACTTCTTTTTGCATAGCATATTAGGGTTTGTTGGGAACCCTAATATTAGTGAGGCTGCTGCCAAAAACCATAAAATATACACGAATAAAAACCTTATACAAACCCTAGATCAAGAGCCACGAGGCTCTGATACCAATTGTGGAGTCTGTTATGACCCCTTAGATCGTTATTAAGACTCATCTAGGATACAGTAACTATGATTAATAAACTTGCACAGCGGAATAATAACACAGAAATCAGAGTTACTTCAAGGTTTTCTTTATTCACTATATCCCCAAGATCAAATGATCATTGGGGCTAAAACTAACTAATACATAAACTAACTAATAAACTAACTAATATACACACGCTTTCTTTGGTGTGTCTAGACTCTCATTGGAGAGTTCTATGTTTCTGGATACCCTAAACCAGACGCCCTATACCCTTTATATATAGGGTTTACAAGAAAACCTATCTTAAACAAGAAGCTAATAATTTTATTACAAATAAGTCCATGTTGTTTTCATCTTTTATTTATGCATATGTAGTTTTGTAATCATCAAATCTGAGATCCCAACACTCGCCAATATTGATGATGATCAAGCTGCGATTGTTGTTTATTCTAGTGATGAGGAAGATGGATCTTGAATTGTAACTTGTAATACGAGACTTATTTGAATGAATGAAATTGTTATGAATTGTTTAAATGTGTATATTTATTTGAATGTGTATGTATTTGAATGTGTGCATGCTTATATTAATTTGTTCATGATTTTCTATATGTTATTCTACTTGTACTTGTACAGATGTCAGCAACAGTATCACGGGGTCAAAGTGGTGACGGTGGCGGTGATGACCCATCTTGTCCTCCTGCACGTCCGAGTGGCACCGGTTGCCGAGGTAAGAATTTTTGAATTATTTAAATCTAAACATAAACTTAATAACTATGGAAATCGTAGGGGGTGAATATGTTTCCACTTAAAAACTTTAAATCTTTTGTATCACTTACTAATCAAGTTTGACGCAATATGAGAACTGTTGGTAATAGATTTATAACAACTAGCACATATTCTACTAATATATCCACACTCACAATGTCTACTACAAAGAGCTACACAACCATGACTAACACAACATACACAACAATTCACGTAATCATAAGTGCAATGCAAGTGTAAAGATAAAGCAATAAATGTAAAGACATAAGTAAAGAGAAAGGTAAAAGAAAATGCAAACCGGATACGGTGATTTATAGTGGTTCGGTCACGAAGCTCCTCTTCGCCCTACTCCACTCCTTGAGTATCCAACTCGAGAGTTACTTCACTAATCAACAAGCTCTATTTCGGCGGAGAAAACCTTATACCGCTGCTTATATTATTTTCCGACACTAAGCTAGATGTCGAGTCCTTCTTCAGGTATGACCAAACCCGTTATAACCTTGTGTTTTATGTCCCAAACACATAAACCGCATCGCTTATAATATTTTCTGACACTAAGCTAAATTTTGAGTCCTAATCTTAGCTAGAACCAATCTATCACTTCACCAATGTATTTTAAAGCCTAAAATACTAACCAACCCACAATAAACCCATCCGAATATATACACCATTCGGATCTACACACTAATAAAGATTAGAAGACATGGACTCGATCTATATGTAACAAATGTTAAAACGGACTAACTAGACTACATAACTTCGGATCTTGACGATGACCGAAGTTCTTCTCTTGCACTTGAGGGAAGAAGGAAAGAGTAGAAGATTGGATCACATTCAAACAAGATTAAACAAGTTAAATGATCAAAGATTTAGAGAGATTTAGTGAGATCTAGAGAGAGAGAACTCGGAGAAATTCGTGCAAAAGGGTTGTAAAACTAGTTGGAAGTGACCCACTATTAATAGGAGGTGAAAAACAGCTGTCTAAAAGTGGCGGCCCCCAGATATATTAGGGGGCCACCGGGGGGACCGCCGTATTTACGGGGGCCGCCCCGACATACGCTCCTGTTTTTGTATTCTTGTGGTGAAATGTTTATCTGGTGAAAGTGACACTTGTTTTAGGGGGGATGACCAGATTTTGAAATTCAAAATAATTACCAAATAAAACATTTCTTTATAATTCAAAAATAATTTGTCTAACTAATTTTTGAGAAATAGTTTTGTTATATTTATAAAATTATAAAGTTTAAGACAAAAACTTATTTCTTTGATCATCCTACAAGTTTAATGTTGTTTGTACATACCTTACATGATTTACGTCGGGTGCAAACAAATGTTGGTGTTGATGTAGACTTGAGACGTCGAGAGATGTAGATGCAAGTATGCATTGATAATTTATGATTACGAGTAACTTGTGCACATTACGTTATGTATTACAAGTTACATGTTTGTCATCACCAAAACATGAAGAGATCGTATAGATTAAATATTGTAATATTTGCACTAACAATCTCCCTTTTTCTGATGATGACAAAATATGTAAACTATATCACATAGTAAAGTTTAAAAGTTACTCGTTTACACTCCCTTCTTGCCCTTTTGTCGAAGCAAAAAAGGTATTATGTGGAGAATGGTTGGAGCATATAGGTTGGAGGTTTGAGAAGAAGATGTGAGAGGAGGGTATGTGCTCTGGGTATATACGTTGGAGGAATGAGAAGAAGGTAGGTGCTCCGAGTATATAGGTTTGTGGTATGAGGAGAAGATATGAGAAATAAAGGTAAAGGTGATTGTGTGTGTCTTGGATAGTTTAGAAAAGGTCATGAGAGGTGAGAAGTAAGCAAGAGAAGAAGGTAGGTACTTAAGGTTGAGGGTGATTTTAAAGTTGAGGAGGTGAAGTATTTAGAGTATGAGTTAACCCTTCATCGTATTTGACAATCCCCAATCCTATCTTCCTATAAAGGTGAGCTTGCATCATCCTAGTGAAGTCTTTTATCATCACGGTTTAACCAACTCCATGTTTTTTACCCACTTTTCTCCTAGCCTTCCCCTTGCTTATTGTATCTCATGATAATTACTTTCCTTCGTATTATTGACTCTAACATAATCCATGGGATCAAATAATTACCATCGAGTCAAGTAGTTCGATGCAATTTAAATGAGTAGAACGCGTGCCTAGTGTCCCCCTACTGGTGTATAATCCCTTTGTTTGGGGCACATGGAATCAAGATATTAAGCGTTGCTACAAAACAATGTTTAAGTAGACACGTATATATTTATATATTATATATATATATATATATTATATATATTTATATATAATATATATATATATATATATATATATATATATATATATATATACAGTGGCATTTTCTTTGCAGAACTATTTTTTGTACAGAACCATCTATTAACCAATCACAATTTAGTAAATTATTTTCTATTTATTTTATTCATGGTATAATTCAAAGGGCATATATGGTATTTTACATATGCCACAATTAATAAGATAACTGTAAAATTCCTAAAATCAAATTACCGATTCACTTTTCAATATATTTCTTCCTCGCCCCAAACCCTAGCCGCACTTTAAATTTTCATCACCATCATCATGTTTTGTACAACAAAATCTCTCAGAATAGAAAACGTAGCCTACATGGATCTCTATCTCTACACACGAACTAATAAGCTTAAAGAAATTCATCCTTTTAATTTGTTTGTTGATTTTTTATAATTTCAATGGTGTCAAACATATACCAGCAATCTACAATCACGTAATCACTAGATCAGTTATGTCGTTGGGACGAGTGCGAGGACAGAGTTTCACAGGAACCGATACAAAGTTATGGTTGATGCAGATGTGGGACGGAGGCGTATGGAGGATAATATGGTTGAGATTAGGAATAATAAGAGGGAGGATAATTTGTTGAAGAAGAGACGAGCATTGTCGAATTCGCAGCCATTGAATGGTGGCGGTGTGTCGGCTCAGCCGTCTATGGTCGAGAAAAAGGTTTGTTTTTTTCGAGTATTTTAATTAGAATCAATCTAGTTACTTTTCAAATAGTTATGATTGTTTAGTATCCGTCAATTTTGTATGTGAGTAAAAGGGATTTGTTGCATTTGTATAATCTGTTATGTGATTCATGATTTTCAGGGTTATGTCTTCGCCAGTTGTATCTACCTTTTTATCAACTAATTAACACTTCTGTCAACTCAATTGCATTGAACAGAATGTAATATAATCATCTAGCATTGCTGAAGGGGGCCCTATGCTTCTAGGACTTCTTATGTGAAGCTTCTTAGGTAATATATTTTTTTATACTATTGTTGAAATTAAGATGAATTGGTTTAATTATGCGTTTTTCTTGCCAGATGCTAATGGTGTTATATTAAAATAATCATGTATGTTTTTTAATGTGCATTTAAAGCAAGATCATGTGCTCATAAAAAATTACAGCGTGCACATATGTTTTTTGGTAGACGTACATATATGTCTCAATGAATTTGACGAGAAAGCACAATTTGCATATATGTTCTTGGAAGGGTACTCATATGTTCTAAGTTTTTATGTAATATGACTGTATGGAAGGTCAGCCACATCTACAATTAACTGTTAATTAAATATACAAAATGGCAACATGGCCTAAC
>BQNB010055211.1:0-39208 GCA_026074375.1 Tanacetum coccineum
CCACAAAAATGTATAAAATGTAGGACCGCAAGACTTTCCCTGTGATAAAGCAAACTGCACTTATCACAAAATTTCCATTACATTTCCCTAAGCTCATGACACTGAAGCTTGACGATATGAGTCACTATATAAATTCCGTGCCCGCACTATATAAATTCCGTGCCCGCACTATATAAATTTCGTGCCATTGCCCGCACTATATAAATTTCGTGCCATCTCTCCCACAGATGTTCAATCTCAAATAGATCTACTAATAACACTCACGCTCACATAATGTAATTCACCACTACATCTATGCAATTGACAGTTCATGATACTGGGCATATAGGATTCAAATTACTTAGGCAAACACGTAATCAATATAAAATATACACTTGCGTCCATTTATAAAACCAAAGCATTGTATTCATAAACAGCTTTAAGTACTTAAATCCATAAGTAGAAAGAGTGTGATATCAATCACGTAATTGAGTTTGTAAATGAGTATGAGTATGTGGACCAATTTGTAAAACAAATTTGAAATACACATGTAATAAATTCAAACAAATTATGAATTTGTAACCAGCATATTCTCACCCCAAAAACATATATAAAATAAGTAAAACGTGGGGCTATAAACTCACCTTGATCAAAATCCCTTAAAACAATCACATTGTTATAAGATAACCGAGTAAGTATAAGAATTTGTAGACAAGCATGTATCCCCCTCGCGGGTTATAAAACATTCAAAAGATTGAAAAGCGAGGCTATGAAACTCACATTGATTAAAGACCACGATCAATTAATCCAATTAAATCACAACTGAATCTGCAACGATCTCGACCACGACCTATAATTATGTCGTTCGATTATAATACACGTATTAAATACGATCAACGATGCGTACATCGTTACCACGAAATCATACATATTTTTATATGTATGCAGTCATATATACATGTGATGAGAAATCCACTTGCGCGTCTTTAAACCTTAACCCTTAGTATATTTTATGTATATATACTATTTTCCGTCCAATATAACTTATCTCTAATATTTAAAGAAAGTTACTATTTTTAGACCTTCCGTTTTTAGAACCGAATAATGATCTTAAAACTATTAATTGAAATAATATATTAACCGACCTTTAGTTTTGACCCGCTATATCTCAACTTTTAAAGCAGACAATCCTCGCGGTAAAGTAAAACGTCATTACGAACAACTTTCGTGTTTCGCCGGAAGGCTGAAACGGACTCGAAAGTGATCTTATGTCTAAACGTCCGTCAAAATATAATTTGTTATATTTTATAAACCAAAGTCTAACTTATCAAAGTCTCGAATTCCGAATCCCACGTTCTATTTTCTGTTCTAAATTATCCGTTACATAAAGGCACTAAAGTCCATTTTTAGTCCAAATATCGTCTCAAATATGTCTAATATCACTTATTCATCAATATAAATCTAGTTTTAATATTTATTTCATATTTTAACTAGACCGCGCAAGTTATACCGGATTTCATCACATATTATTCGATCAAATATATGAAACAATTTATATATTTGTGTTAACCAAACTCACTTTATTTCGGTGTCAACACACTCCACGCGACGCACCCCGGCTGATGGACAGCCAAACGCACCCTTGTGCGTGGCTGTTAAGCCAAACGCACCCTTAGGCTATTTTGACAGCAAACGGCACCCTTGTGCGTTTCGGTTAAACCATTACACACCCTTTTTGTGTTATAATATCAAAATCAAACGCCCTTTTTGTGTTTCTATACAACCAAACACACCCTTTGACCCAAACAGCCCTTTTCGGCTGTTAAACCCTCAACCAAACGCCCCTTTGCGGGCTGTCACAGCCAAACGCACCCGCGGCTGTGACAATCAAACGCACCCTTTACGGTGATATAAACCCCGAACCCGACGCACCCTTTTTGTTGTAGAACTAAACCAAGCCCGACAACCCAACCCACACGAACACCCCTTTCCCCCTCCCCTCGGCTGGTCCCCGGCTGTTGACAGCCAACACGACACCCTACGTGCTAGTGTTCTTCGCACGAACCAAACCAAGTCGTCCATATGTTATTAACCCAACCCAACCCGTAAGCCCTAACCTCCGCCGGCTGTCCCGTTGTCAAAACCCGCTGCACACATACCGACCCGGCTGTTTTACAGCCCAACCAACGCACCCTCGTCGGTTGTTACCACAAACCAACGCACCCTTGATGGTTGTAAACCTAACTAACGCCACCATTGGCGGTTATTTAGCCGAATCCAAACACCCTTTGGTGGTTGGTTTTCACACGAAACAAACCCATAACTACCGACCCGACACCCCCCCCCCCCCTCTGACTGCTGACCTTGCGACCCAACAAAACCCATCGTGGTGGTGGTATTAAAACCACACGCACCCTTCTCTTTTTATAACAACCAAACGACCCTTCGTTTTTATAAACAAAACCAAACGCCCCTTTGTCAGATGGTGGTTGTGATATGGTGATGGTGTATGATGTAGATGGTTGGCCTTCGGTGGGTGATGTGGTGGTGGTGGTAAAGTGTGCGAGTTGAGGGGAGAGTTGATGGTGGGGAACTAGGATCGAGTAGAGTCGGGGGGTAGGGGAGGACTTTTGGTGTTGGCCGGAAAAGCTCGCCGGAAAACTTTTCCGGCGGCTGTGGTGGCGGTCGCCGGTGGCCGGCCGGATATGTGAGAGAGGAGGGAGATGGGAGAGAGTTGTGTGTGTAAGTATAAAGATGGAAATGAGATAAGATGTATAAGGAATGATATATATATAAAAATGAAATGACAAGTTTCAAAAGTTGGGGGGGTTATATTGTAACATTTTTATTATATTTTTATAAATATCGGCTTGGACTCAGTTGAGCGCTTAACGATACGATTCTAAATCTCGAACTTTGCGCCATTGTTTTTTATAATCATTTTTCTGATAAAATGAGTTATTTTATTTGATAATATTTCAGAATATTTTATAACATTTTATAAATATTTGTTATTCATTTTGTGAACCAGGTTTTCGCTTCCGTCTGAAATAAAAATGGATTCGACTCGATTAGTCGCGTCTTCAAAAACGCTTTTAATTAAAAATGTATGAATAATTTATTTATATTTTTATTAAATAAATACTGATACTAAAAAAAAACAAATTTAATTGTTTGTGTGTCCGCGTTGTATATTGTTCGAATAATGTTTGCGGTGCTGTTTTAGCCCTTTTCGGCTCGTTTCCAGGTCTCGGGCAAAACTGAAAAGTTGTCAGGAATGTCATTCCACATCAAATTGCTTTAGAGTCCGAGTCGTGAAAACGTGATTTAGATGATCGTTCTTATAAGTCAAGCCAGACCCAAAAAGTCAAAGATTGACATCGTCATTCTAAATTCGAAAATTCTCGGATGTTACACTATTACCCTAGCTTATTAATAAGCTAGGGAGCTTGTAGCTGCCTTAAATGGTACCTCTTGTTTAGCTAGAGGACTTTGTAAGTTTCTCTTTTAATTCCTTTAATTCTAGCCTTAAATAGTGGTCTTATTGCTTTCTATGTTTAGATCTGCTTATTTGCTTATTAAGTTTGCTTATAATTGCTTATTTGTGTTTTATTTAGCTTAATAGTCACATTAGTTCATCTATTTCTGCTTTTCATAGCCTAGATCATAGTTTTTATATAATGTGTCATATAAGGCTTAAAAACAAAAAAATAAGTAAAATAGCTTAAATCTTAAATTAATGCTTATTTAGTTGTTAATTCATGTTAATTAGGTTTGAATTAAGCTAGTTAATGTCTGGTAATCAAGTTTTCTTAATTAGTTTTCAATTCAAGAGCTTTTCTAAGTCTGTCAAGAACCTTAAGGGGTGTTTGGTTTAAGCTAGTTTGACCATCAAAAGTCAAAGCTATTTGGTAAATTTTCTTTAGACAGTTGAGCTTTCATAAAATAATAAGTTTTAAAAAGATTTTAATGATTAGTTTGAAGTAAAAATGATTTTGTGACTTATTTTCCTCATCTCAGCACCATGGCACTTTTTACTTTTTTTTAGCTTGTGAAAATTGGATCTAAGCTTTCCAAGGCTTAGATATAGCTTGTTCTTAGCTCTTCTACTCTTTTAGTGAGTTGTGGTTAGTTATAGTGGTTTAACCTCTAGTTGCCTACACTTTTGCCTTTATTAGTGCTGTGCTTGCCTATTTGCATCAGCGTACTAACATCAGTTAGTGCTGCCTGAATTTGGAAGCTCTTAATTTGGCTAGTTAGTGTAAGGATTTATAAGCTATAATTCAGATATTATTCTTTGGTATCTAGCAGCTTAGGTTAAGTCATAGCTTATTTACCATTTTCAGCTTTACTTGTTAGCTTTAATTTGTTTTAATAAAGTCACTAAATAAGTTAAAAAGACCAAAAACAATAGGTTAGAGGAAATAGCTTTTTAATTCAAATTTCTAGCTTATAGATTAAGGATTTACAACTTTAGTTTCATAGCTTAGGAGTTGATTATAAGTTTTCAAAAGCTTATAATCTAGCTTAGCTTTTTGAGCCTTTTAGCTTATGAAGAATTTGAGTTTTCTGAATTTGTTCCTGAGTTTGCTACTTTGATCACTTAATTCAGATAGTTTAAAGTGTTTGTTGTTAGTTTAACTTGTCAAATTCAGCTTCCTTACATCATAAGCTTTCTATAGCTTCTTTTAGTTTTAAGTTTAAGCTTATTTTAAGCTTTTTATAGCTGTTTAAGTGAAACCAAAGGCAAAAGCCCACTTTCTAGTGAAAACACGCTTATTTATAAGCTATATATCTTCAGTGCTTATCTTTCACTTTCAGATAAAAGTTAGTTTAAAGTTGTTTAGAATCACGTTTTTAATAAGTTTAGATATTTAGTTTTTGTTAAAAGTAAAAAAAAGATGGGATTTGCCTGCCTCGAACCCACGACCTCACACTTATAAACCATACATGTTAACCAGTTTGCTACAATAGCTCATCCATCATTGTTTCCTTCCATCAAATACTTATACACGTTTTAACTTTCCTTTTCATTTATAAGCCGTAGCTGTATAAGCTCTTTTCTCAGCTTATTTAATAAGCTGAGTTCTGTCTTTTATTTTTCTAGTAATCTTCGTTGCATTATAGATTTTTCCTGAATTTTTTGTAATTTTTCATCAATTAGTTTATTTTTAAATGTTTTTCGAAAGTTAAAAAAATAATAATTAAATGAAGAAACTAAAGTAAAAAAAAAATTAAAATAAAACGTAAAAAAATTTTTATATTAAAGAAAGAGTAAATGTTCACCTTAAAATCTTAAAAAATCAATAAAAAATAGAAAAAAGTTTTATAAAAATACAAAAAAATAGTTTTTAGTTTTATAAAAAATAGCTTTAGGTTTACATTCAGTAAAATCATTTTTACACTTTTTAGATCTTAATTTTCATTTTTGAGCTTTTATTTTTAATTTTAAAAATAGGATTTTAATTTTAAAAATAGTTTTCTGAGTTTTTATGTTATTTTAGACTTTTCTAAGTTTAAAAATCATTTTTCTAAATTTTTAGTACTTAATCTGCTATTTTTTAGGATTTAATTAGATTTAAATTCATAATAAATTTAAAAATAAAAAGAAAAAAAGTTTTCTTTTTCCTAAAAATTTCTTTTATCTTAATTTAGGTTTAGGAATTTAGTTTGCATTTAGGACTTAAATCTAATTTACTTGCTTATTTGTCGCGTTTTATTTGTTTCCCGTTAATCATTTTAAATGTTTAATTGCTTTTAATTGTTCAATTTTTACTTGTTGCTTTTATTTGGTAGTTATAGATCATAAAAATATCTTTGCTTTTATTCAAATCATAATCCAAGCTTAAACGGGGTTTCAATTGCACAAGTCGTTGGAGAAATGACCCAGGTGATCATTCTTCCCGGTTAAATATACGTATTATATATTATATTATATATATTTTTGAGAGTGAATTTTTCTTAGGGAATTTTCTTAATTGCTCTTAAGGTTATATTAGTATATATATTTTATATTGTATTAAAATTTACAATCAACCTGTTATAAAACTTTGACCTAGGTTAATGAGAACTGGTGTTGGGCTTGACTTTGTATTGGATTAGGCCAGAAATGGGTAGAAGGTTAAATGGATTTTGGACATGGTTATTATATAGTTTGGATACAAAGTTAATGGGCTGACCCGGCCCATTAAAATGGGTACGGGTTGGTCCTTTAAAAATGTATACGCATTTGGCTTTGATTTCTTGCACTCTTTCCATTCCCGTGCTTGGTTTTGTCCGTTTTTGCTTTTTTTTGTCCTTTTATTTCATATCCGTTCTTGCAAAACACAAATCACAAAATACACATACACAATACATTTTTATGTCATTTTCTTTCATTATTGGTCTTTTTAGCTCATTTTATTAGGTAAAAGGTATGTGTATTTAAGCACATACCACAATCCCCCATACTAAGCTATTGTCGTGTCCTCACGCAATATCATAAACACACTTAGAAAACTTCAAATTTCCACCCCCTTAGACTAATTACCTCAATAAGTAGCTAAGTATTCATCTAAGGGGAGTAAGAAATCATTAGTTTTGAAAAACTCACTGTTTCGCCATTTTTATGCATTTATTATTGGGAATTAAATGTCTACACACTTAGTCCTACCAAGTCAAAGTGTTAGTACTGCTTAAGTCATAACTGGCTGGTAAAACCAGTTAGTACTGCTAGAAGAATGTTAGTACTGTTAGGTATAAGTTAGTACTGCTTAAGTACTAACTTAACAATGCTGAAGGGATTTATCCTGCTGATTTAAAGACTAAAGGACTGCTATGAAGATAAAGACGTATGCAAGAGGAGTTAAAAAAGCGGTTTTGTGATTTGTATGGAATGATTCAATGTATATCCTATATAATTAGAAGATATGTTGATATCTTATAAAAGTTTTAGAAGATTTGTAGTTATCTTGTAAAGGACTCCTTGGTGTATAAAAGGAGATGTTAGGTTATGGTTATAAAGACATCTCGAGAGACACATTCATAGCTTCAAGGTTGTAAACCCTAGTACTAGACAGAGTACTCGTATTATTCATCATAATAATATTGAAGCTTTTTGGTTATATTCATTGTTCATTTATTCTATTGCATTACAGTTTTCTATTACATAGATATTCTTCTAAGTATTAAAGAGTAGATTCTGCATACTCTTAGTATCAAAAAAGTTTCTAGCATAGTTATCTTGAATCTATTCAATACAACTAATCCTTTAATAAGGTTTGCAAGATCAAGTTGGGATCAACGAGTGGTATCAGAGCCTTGTGTTCTGAAACTTTGATCTAGAAGATATAGAATTTGAATCTGCACAGAGTAACACTACTGCTAAGCTACCCATACTCAAACTTGGTGAGTATGAGATGTGGGTGATAAGAATCAAGCAATACTTCCAGGTACAAGACTATTCTATATGGGAGGTCATAAAGAATGGTAACTCGTGGGTATCTGTACCACAAACAACACAAGAGAATGGTACTTCTGTTACAAAGATGTTAGTACCTGTAACTGCTAATGAAAAGACTAACAAGAAGAATGATATGAAGGCTAGAATCTTGCTACTCATGGCTCTTCCTAATCAACATTAACTTACTTTTAGTCAATACAGTGATGCTAAAACAATATTTGCTGCTATCGAAACACGATTTAGAGGTAATGAAGCCACTAAGAAAAAACCAAATAGTCATTGTTGAAGCACCCCCCCCCCCCCCCCCCCCCCCCCCCCCCCCCCCCCCCCCCCCCCCCCACCCCCCCCCCCCCCCCCCCCCCCCCCCCCCCCAATATGAAAATTTTAGTGCATCAAGCACAGAGTCTCTTGACTCTATCTTTAACAGATCTAGAGATTTTTAGTAGGCTTGCAATTTTTGGGCTTTGTGGTCATTTTCACTCATGAAGACTTAAATTTAAAATTTTAAGAAGCTTGCCTCCGTGTGGAATACTCATGTAGCATGTTTGGATGAAATTAGGATGATATTGAAACCATGAGTATTGATGATTTGTACAACAACTTTAAAATTATTAAACAAGAGGTAAAGATAATATGTATAAGCTTAGGTAAACTAAGCTGTCACATTAGTCTAAAAGAGACTTATAAAGAAACCTTCAAAACTACTTTGAGCATAAATTTTTTTTGAAAAACAACTGAGAATGGCTTAAGAAAACTTGAAAAAGATGCCAAAACAAGTCAAAAGTTTTTAAACACAAAATGACCCATTTTGTACCCTTAACCCAAACACTCCCTTAACTTTCTAAAGTGCTTTTTAAAATTGATTTATAAATATTTAAGGAAAAGTTGTTGAAGACAGATGATAACAAAGATTAGATAAGCAAAAATAAGCACTTAAGATAAGAGCAATATCAAAGGCAAATATGGCAGTTAAGAGCAAAAAGTTAAACAAAGGATATCAAAACATCAAATAAAGACAAATAAGCATTAAAAGACATGATTAAGCAGGAAGTGTAGAGCACCAAGGAACAAAGAGGGTCAGTTTAGAAATCAAGACAACACTAAGAAGCCTGGAAACAATGAAGACACATCTTCAAAGGCAATGTTGGCTATAGATGGTGTAGGTTTTGACTAGAGTGATATGGCAGAAGAACAGGCTCATACAAACATGGCTCTAATGGGGTTTTTAGACTCTGAGGTATATAACGATAAATCTTGCACTAAAACTTGTCTGAAAAACTATGAAACTCTTAAGAAACAGTGTGATGATTTAATTGTTAAGCTTAATCAAACTGAATTTGCATCAACTACTTATAAAATAGGTTTAGCAACTGTAGAAAATCAACTTATCACATATAGAAAGAATGAGGCTCTTTTTAGTGAAGAAGTTGCAGTTCTTAAAAGGGAAGTAGCTTGCAAAGACTATAAAATAGATGTGCTTAAAAGTGAGTTTGAAAAAGTTAAGCAAGAAAAAGAGGGCATTGAATTTAAAATTAAGAAATGCCTTAAAGATCCTAAACAAGTTGTTAGAGAGTCAGATAACTGACAAAAGCAAAAAGGGTTTGGGTTATAATGTTGTTCCACCACCCCATCCTTTAATCTATAATGGACCTACAAAACTTGATTTGTCTTATTCTGGTCTCGATGAATTCAAAGACCCTGAATTCAAAAGTTATGGTTCTAAGGATAGTAAGCAAAAGTCTAATCAACTAGGAAGTGATTTTGTGATGTATAACAAAGCTTGCTTCATTTGTGGGAGTCTTGATCATGTTCAGGCTCATTGTAAATACCTTCAAAAGGAAAGGATGGTATATGGGAATAATTATAACATGGTAAACTACAACTATACTACCAACAAGACTCACCCTAATGCTCCAAGGAACATGGTTCCAAGAGCAGTTTTAATGAAAACTGGCCTAAAACCATTTAATACTGCCAAGACAGTTAATACTGCTCATCCCAAATCTATAGTTTTTAATGCTAAACCAATGTCACGTTTTTCAAAACTAGCACAATCAACTGTAAGAAGGCCCTATCAATCAAAAACAGTATTATCTAACAAAAAGTTTACCCAAACAAATAATATTGTCAAGGCAAAAGCAGTTAATACTGCTAGACCAAAAGCAGTTAATACTGCTAGGCCATATACAAAACCAGTTAATGTTGTTAGGGAAAAAAGGGTCAATGCTGTTAAGACCTCAGCATGTTGGGTTTGGAGACCTACCAAACCTAATGGTGCATCACTTGCTTTTAAAAGACACAACTACATTGATGCACGAGACAGATCCAAGTCAGTAATGGCTTGGGTCCCCAAAAGAAACTAATTTCCTTGTTTTTTATGCCGGGCAAGCCACTAATGGATGATAAAGGATTTGTTGACAGTGGATGCTCAAGGCACATGACTGGGAACATAGCTTATCTCTTAGATTTCAAGGAATTTAATGGAGGTTATGTTACATTTGGGGAAGGAGCACATGGTGGTAGAATTTCTGGTAAAGGAACACTTAAAATTGTTAGTCATGATTAAAACTATCAGGAAAGTCAAAAAGTGGTCGGGACACTAAGGTACCTCAGTCTGGTGGTCTCCCTGAAAAAGGTTGGTGATGAGGCTATCCATGAGGAGTTGGGTGACAGAATGGAAAGGGCTGCCACTACTGCTTCTAGCTTAAAAGCATAGCAGGAAAGTGGTAACATCAATAAGACATAATCCATGTCAACACTTAATGGATCAAGTCCTTAGGGAATTGGTCCAGGTAGTGGTCCCAGGTGCCAAGATACCATATTGGGGGATGTAGATGCTCAAACTAGGTTTGAGACTACATCTAAATAGTCCAATGATCTACCTCTCTCAAGAGGTTACACACTTGGGAGTGGGGAGGACAGTATGAAACCATTGTAATTGATGGCAAATTATACAAAACTGTGTGAAATGGTGAGGAAAAGAAAAGAGAGAAATTGTGAGCAGAAAAATAGAAAGAGAGATGTGTGCATAAAAACAGAAAGAGTGATTTGGTGAGCCAAAAGAAATAAGAGATTCAGCGAGTTTTAAAAAAAACTTGTGAGAAGAATTCATTGATGATAGAAGTCCTTTTTGGAAAGAAATTTAAGTTAATGCTGGTAACTCAAACTTACTGCTGTTAATACTAGTAATATAACTTAATGCTGCTAAGCATAAAGTTTCTACTGCTTGTATACATTAATGCTGCTAAGCTTACGTTGATGCTATTGAGTTACTGCTGCCGAGTTACTTACTATTGTTAGGCATCATTTAGTGCTGCCAGTTCAAGTTAATGCTGCTGAGGGTGATTTTATAAATACTTTGATTCAGGGTTTCATTCGATTCTTTATTCGATTTCAATCATTCAAACACTCTCTAAACGTAAACCCTAACTCAATTTCATTGTTAATCATCAAAACCCATCACAATGTCGACCCTATAATTTGCTGAAACCCACAACATGATCACGTTCTTGGAAAAACCTGCTGAAAGTAATGGATTTTAGGAAATTGTTGATTTTCTGAATGCTAATCAAATCCATTATGCTTTAATTGTCAATCCTACTATATACACATCTTGCATTGAACAGTTTTGGGCAACAGCAAAGGAAAAAAACGGTTAATGGTAAACGTCAGTTACAAGCCTTAGTTGATAAAAAGAAGGTGATCATCACAGAGACAAGCATTAGAAGTAATCTTCACTTAGAAGTGATCTTCACTGTTACTATCTTTGAAGAGCTGGCAAGGATGGGGTATGAATAACCTTCTCAAAGGCTTACATTTTATAAAGCTTTCTTTTCTCCACAATCAAAGTTCTTAATTCATACCATTACACAATGCCTAAGTGCCAAGACCACTGCATGGAACGAATTCAGTAGCACTATGGCCTCTGCAATCATATGCTTGGCCACAAACCAAAAATTTAATTTGTCCAAGTAATTTTTGATGCTATGGTAAAGCACTTAGAGGGAGGGGTTAAATTTCTTATGTATCCATAATTTGTACAAGTGTTTATCAATCAACAGCTTGGGGATATGTCACATCACAAAAAGATTTATGTTACCCACTCACACACAAAGAAAATCTTTGCCAATATGAAGAGAGAAGGAAAGGACTTTTCTGGGAGAGTAACACCTCTGTTTGCAACAATGATGGTTCAAGCTAATCAAGAAGAGGGTGTAGATTCAGGCATTCCTACTGATTCTCAACAGACACCCATTACTACTCAACCATCATCCTCTAGACCTCAGAAGAAACAGTCTAGGAGGAAACAGAGGAAGGAAACTGAAGTTCCTCAAGATGAGACACACCATGATGATAGTGTTCCTATACCTTCCAATGATCCACTTCTCAGTGGTGAGGATAGAATGCAACTAACAGAATTGATGATTTTGTGTACCAACTTACAAAAACAGGTTCTTGATTTGGAGAAGGCAAAGGATGCTCAAGCAAAGGAGATTGCTGGTTTAAAGAAGAGGGTCCAAAAGTTGGAAAGGAAAAAGAAATCAAGAACTACAGGGTTAAAAAGATTAAGGAAAGTTGGTGAATCTAGAAGGGTTGAATCCTCTGAGGATAAAGATAGTTTGGGTGCTCAGGAAGATGCATCCAAACAGGGGAGGAGTTTTGAAGACATTGACAAGGATGCTGAAGTTTCTTTAGTTGATGAAACCCAGGGGAGGTCAGATGATGCAGAAATGTTTGATACAGATGATCTTCATGGTGATGAGGTGATTGTGGATATGGCAGTTGGTGAGAAACAAGAGCAGAGTGCAAAGGTTGATGAAAGAGAGGTTAGTACTGGTGTTGAAGATAGTGTTGCCCCTACAATTCCAGTTACTACTGCTGGTGAAGGAGTTACTGCTACCAAGATTGATGAAATTACTACTACCAGTGCTCCAACAACAACTATTGATGAAATAACTTTGGCTCAAACTCTTATTGAAATCAAAGCAGCTAAACCTAAAGTTGTTACTACTGCTGCTACAACAACAACAACTACAAGACCCAAGGCTAGAGGGGTTGTAGTTCAAGAGCCAAGTGAATTCAGAACAACAACATCATCTCCACAAGCATCACAACCTTCAAAGACTAAAAACAAAGGCAAAGCAATAATGATTAAGCCTGAAGTACCTTTGAAAAAGAAAGATCAAGTTGCTCTTGATAAAGAAATGGCAAGAAATCTTGAAGCTCGGTTGCAAGCTGAACTTATGGAAGAAGAGAGGCTTGCAAGGAAAAAGGAAGAGGAAACCAACATAGCTTTGATTGAATCATGAGAAAATACACAACTAGATGGAGCTATAGATTGCTGGTGAAGACTCCCCAAACAAGGAGCAAGGGGAGTGACAGTGAGGAGAATGTAAAACTATTTATGGAATTCTGGAGAAGAGAATGAAAACATTTTGCTGATTAAGGAGCACAAGAAAAGAGAAAAAAGAATCTACAAGACACAAAAGAGAAATCAAATGTCTATCTATCTTAAGCATATGGGTGGATATAAACACAATCAGCTAAAGGGCAGAAGCTATGATGAAATCCAAAAGCTGTTTGACAAGGAAATGAAGAGAGTAAATTCTTTTGTGGCTATGAATTCAGAGGCTCAAGAAATCAGTGGAAAGAAGGATGAAAGCAGTTCTAAAAAGGCAAAAATTGCACAAGATAGTAGTGCAAAGAGAGCAGGGGATAAACTAGAATCTGATAAGTCTAAGAAGCAAAAGACTGATGAGAATGAAGAAGTTGAAGTAGATAATGAAGCTGAGCTGAAAAAGCATATGGTGACAGTCAAAGATGATGATATAGCAATTGATGCTATACCACTTGTGGGGGGGCGGGTGGGGGGGGTGGGGGGGCGGGGTACCAAACCTCCGGTGATTGTTGAATACAAGCTTATTAGAGAAGGAATAATGGGACATTATCAATTGATAAGAGCTGATGGAAGTTTTAAGAGATATTCTTCTATGATTAGGATGCTTCAGGGTATTGACAGAGAAGACTTGCAGACTCTCTGGAAGTTGGTCAAAACAAAGCATGGTGATACAAGGCCTGAAGATGAACATGAAAGAGTGTTGTGAGGTGATTTAAAAGTCATGTTTGAACCAGACATAAAAAGGGTTTTTTTGACAGTAGGAGAAATCTACAAGGATACAAAGTAATTGTTTGGAAGTTTTTTGATTCCTGTGGAGTGCACTTTGTAAGGTTTGGAAATGTACATATCTTTATGTTGGTTGAGAAAAGATATCCTCTTACACCAATAACAATCACAAATATGCTCAACAAGAAACTTCAAGCTGATTATTGGAATGAGATGTGTTATCAACTACTCAAGCTCGTGGTAAAGCAGCAAAAGGGTCATAAAGTGTTTGAATGCATCTTCTTGATAGTGATGAGGACTTTTAATAAAGAAACTTGAAGATTCATATGAATAACATCAAGTTTAGGGGAGGATTGTTGGGACTTAAAGACTTCAAGATGATTCTTAGAGTTACTACTGCTCAGGTATATATTAGTGTTGGTAGTATAAAGTTACTACTGTTAGTATAAGTTAGTACTGTTAGTATTAAGTTACTGATGCTTGTTGAAGTTAAGACTGCTCAGAGTTAAAGACTGAAATATATGCTAAGTAGTTAGTGCTGCTAGTAGTAACATTAAGACTGCTAGTACACAGTTACTACTGTTAGTATATATTAGTACTACTAGTACTAATGTTACTACTGCTTATGTTTATCACTACTGCTGGTACAGAAGTTTATGCTACTGGATTACAACTGCTAGAAGAATTACTACTGTCAGAAGGATAAAGACGAGTAAAGAGATAAGGATTGTCTGTAGAACAAGAATACTTACGAAGATAAGTATTGAGTTATTTTTGTAAAAGATATATATAATGTATTTGTTTAAGAGATTATGTTTTCTTTTAGAAAAGATCAAGATATCTTATGAAAGTATTGTAAGCCTTGTAGGAATCCTTGGTCTATAAAAGGAGGCTCTAGGGGCATTAGTTGATATACAAGTTTTCATAGTTGTGAAGTCGATTAAAAAGCTTCAAGGTTGTAAACCCTAGTACTAGTAAAGAGTACTCATATTATTGATCAAATAATATTGGAGCATTCGGTTATATCTTTGTTCATTCACAATTACTGTTTTATTCATAATACTTCTAGATATTAAGGTGTAGATTCTGCATACACTTTAGTATACATACAAAGTTTCTACAACAAGTTATTTTGGATTTATCCAAGGTAATTTAACCTTAGACAAGCTAAGGAATCGATCAAGGATTAGGATCAACAGCATACATAATACACTCATCAATATCTGCCTGAATGTTTGAGTCAATATCAGACTCTATGTAAGGCTCATAGCTATCCTCAAAATCCACTCCTAAACTAACCTCTCTAGGTACATACGGCTCATAACCATCCTCTAAGCTAATCTCCAAATCAATCACTGAATCAGAATCCCTAATCCTCTTAGGTAGTGGTGAAAGGTCAGCACGTATTGGAGATAAGGCTCCACGTACAAGCAAAACTACAGGTATAGATGAAGTAGGGGACCTACATCTCTTGCAAGATAGCCTCGCATAAGTAGCAGTCGATGAATCATCCAGAGAATCTAATATGGCATAACCTGATGAGGAATATCTCAAAGAAGAATCAGATGAAGATGAATCTGAAAGGTATCTCGATGCAAGTCGAATGGCAGGTAATGATCCAACACTCTTCCTGGCAGTCAACATCTTAAGTACCCCATCGGGATGGGTATGATAAGGTCGACCAATAGGAATCGGTTATCCCGGTAAGACAAGAACAGCTGGTCTGCAGGGTAATCTGGGTGGTGCAGGTAAAATCTGACGGATAGGTGATGATGGTGGTGATGAGCGTGTTGCTACACGGCTCCTCCACTGAGCAACGACAGTCTCATACGGGTCCTGCGATGGTGGTGAATCAGGGGTATCACTGCCAGATGAGTCAGTGTCAATGAATGGGGAAGTGTACAAAATAGTGGAAGCAATAGGTGGTATAGTGGGTATAGTGGGTGTCAACAGGGTGTCATCATAAAGGATGGGTAAATCAGTAATAGGTGGAATGGTAGTAGGGATCGTGCCAAACAAGATAACTTGAGCAGTGGACGTCCCCACACTCTCCTTTGATGAGTCTGATGAAATCGAAATGACGGAAAAAGCCATAACCTGCATAAGCAAAAGTTTATATAAATCTCTTTTATATGAAACCATGCATTATGCAGGGTAAGACTGAATAATATAATACCAAGTAAAATACATTATGCAAATCACATAGAGCGATAAGAAATTAACAGTTACGTAAAATAATAATATTATCATTACTATATACGTAAGGCAAGTGGGATCATGTAAGGGCACAATTAGTCCACATAAGGATCACATACTGGTTATAGACCAGACCTAGTTAAACTACCT
This sequence comes from Tanacetum coccineum, assembly GCA_026074375.1. NCBI lineage: Eukaryota > Viridiplantae > Streptophyta > Magnoliopsida > Asterales > Asteraceae > Tanacetum > Tanacetum coccineum. The sequence continues at coordinate 15,891 of BQNB010055211.1, forward strand.
GGTTCTCTATAACCTTGGATCTTGATACTAATCTGTCACACCCACAGACGGGGCCTGGATGGAATACGTGTCTGAGGACATGACTTCATAACTATCTCGAGAATAAAGCATAGAAAACGACCTCTAAAAGGGTTAGAAAATACATTACTCGTTGCATAAGTTAAAGATAATAAACTTTTACAACCATTTCATTGTTAATAACACAGCGGAGGCATTAATTAAAGATAGTGGAAGCAGTAATTAAGTTTTGAATAAAAGACAACGAGCAATAATATAATAGTCTTGAAATTTGGTTGATGTCACATAGCACAAAGACGTCAAGAGATACGTCATGACAAATTTATCTAAGCACCTGAGAAAAACATGCTTAAAACGTCAACAAAATTGTTGAGTGAACTGGTCATCAAAGAAACAGAAGAGCACTGCGATCTCAACTACAGAGGCTGAATACATTGCCATGTCTGGATGCTATGCTCAGATACTTTAGATGAGGTCATAGCTGACAGACTACGGTTTTGCCTTCAATAAGATTCCCTTGTATTATGACAACCGCAGTGCTATTGCTCTCTGCTGCAACAATGTCCAGTACTCCAGGTCCAAGCACATTGACTCAACCACCATTTTCATTAGAGAGGCACGTTTGATGGGCTGGTTAAATTGTACTTCGTGACGACGGATTATCAGCTTGCGGACATATTCACCAAGGCATTACCTAGAGAGCGGTTCGAATTCCTTCTCCCGCGTCTTGGTATGAAGAGTATGACTCCGGAAACCCTTAAACGTCTTCAGGAAGGAGAAGAGGAGTAAAGGATGGTCTTCCTATATCCTATGTATATTTGTATATAATTAAACACAAAAATAAAATACAAAAATATAAAACCTATAAAAACCACAAAAATCAAAAATTAGAAAATTACGCCAAAATATTTTTCAAAGACATGTCTTCTATAAATCGATAACATTTACGGACCTAGAAATGTCATTTAATAATGACACAGGTCTTTAAATGAAGTTCGAGCGGAAGTTCAAATTGTTTTCAAAACATGTCTTAATGGTTTGCAGTTATTTCTGACTGCAAACCGCATTTCAAATTGAGGAAAACATGTCGCTAAAAAGACAGCTGTTCCTAACAACGGGTAATTAATTTTTTCCGAGCACGGATTACTTAATATCTGTGCATCCTAGGATTAATGCACGTTTCAGTGCATTTTTCGATACACGAAGAAGTACGCCAGGAAGTGCTCAATTCCTTGGAGATAAATTAGTCAGCTGGTCATCAAAGAAACAGAAGAGCACTGCGATCTCAACTACAGAGGCTGAATACATTGCCATGTCTGGATGCTGTGCTCAGATACTTTAGATGAGGTCATAGATGACAGACTACGGTTTTGCCTTCAATAAGATTCCCCTATATTGTGACAACCGTAGTGCTATTGCTCTATGCTGCAACAATGTCCAGTACTCCAGGTCCAAGCACATTGACATCCAACACCATTTCATTAGAGAGCACGTTGAAAAGGGCATGGTTAAATTGTACTTCGTGACGACGGATTATCAGCTTGCGGACATATTCACCAAGGCATTACCTAGAGAGCGGTTCAAATTCTTTCTCCCGCGTCTTGGTATGAAGAGTATGACTCCGGAAATCCTTAAATGTCTTCAAGAAGGAGAAGAGGAGTAAAGGATGGTCTTCCTATATCCTATGTATATTTGTATATAATTAAACACAAAAATAAAATACAAAAATATAAAACCTATAAAAACCACAAAAATTAAAAAATTAGAAAATACCAAAAATATTTTTCAAAGACATGTCTTCTATAAATCGATAACATTTACGGACCTAGAAATGTCATTTAATAATGACACAGGTCTTTAAATGAAATTCGAGCGGAAGTTCAAATTGTTTTCAAAACATGTCTTAATGGTTTGCAGTTATTTCTGACTGCAAACCGCATTTCAAATTGAGGAAAACATGTCGCTAAAAAGACAGCTGTTCCTAACAACGGGTAATTAATTTTTTCCGAGCACGGATTACTTAATATCTGTGCATCCTAGGATTAATGCACGTTTCAGTGCATTTTTCCTCTTTCGGAAGAGAAGTCTTCCTTTTATAACCAAATAATTTTCTTCTTAATTGATTCTTCAAAAATTATTTGTGTTAATCATGGTGGTCAAGTGTTGTTGGAAACTCATCAATTCAGGTTTTTCAAAATAAACTTTTAAACTCAAACAACGACTACAACTCTTTCAATAGAAAACGGGTCATTGTTTGAGGGGGAGAGTAATTTCAAGTTTATGGCATCAAACGGGTTCCTAGATCACATCATAAAATGAATAGAAAAGGTTTTGTAGTAATACGGGGTTATAATTTGAGGGGGAGTTAATTATTTTTAACTTTAAGAGCCCAAATTTGTCATTAGTAAGATAGTTCAGGGACTTAAGTGTATGTAGTTAGAAACCTTAAGGACCCAACCTGCCAAATCCCAAACTAAGAGTATAAATAGACAGCGGTTTAGGATTTTGGTCAAAACTTTTCAACTCCAGTCAAACACACAAACTCATTCTCTCTCTCCTCGCAAACCGCCACCTAGAACGACTCTATTGATTTTCGATTTTTGTTGGATTTATTGGTAAGGTATCTCAGAAACTTTGTTCATTGCTATTAGATAATGCCTTAGGTGATGTTAAATGATCCAAAACACACTCAAAATGTTTCATTATAGATCGTATATCTTTGAATTTTTAATGTTATGGATATATGTTGATTGGTGATAAGGATGGGTGCGCATAGGTGTAAACTTCACTCGATCATTACTAGATTAGTATAAATCTATCTCGTTTGGATACCTTGACCAAGTTTAAATTCGTTTTTCAATAGAAATGCCATAGAGTGTTTGGAATGATGTGTTTAGTGCTGGGATATGTTGCTTAAGGTCTGATGATGTTATTAGATTATATGTTTGAGATCTCTCTTCTATGTTTTGCCTGATCCGTTGAATTTCAAGTGTGGATTGACTTTTATTAGTCAAATGATGTTTGTCGTTGTTGTATCATGTTTGTAATATGTTTCTTATGTCCATGGAATGTAGTGTATGCCTCAAATGCATGTCTCGTAGGGTTTAAATTAGTGTGCTAATGTGTTTTCTTTGTCTTTGTGATATTCATTCTTGATAGCGGTTTGATAAAATTTTCTGGATAACGGTTTGATATAGATGCTTGATAGCGGTTTGGTTAGGTTGCCTTATAGCGGGTTGACATGTTTTGTATGATAGCGGTTTGTTATGTTTTGCCTGATAGCGATTTGATATAATTAATATACTTTAAGTTATGCAGGCAAACCGTTATGAGGTAGCGGTTTGATGAAGATTATTTTTATTATTAAAATAATCCAAACCACTATTTCGAATTTTTCATAATTGGTAGCGGTTTGATTAAAATGTATATAATATTCATAGCTGTTTGGTCATAGCGGTTTGATTAAAAAATAAATATAATATTCGTAGTTGTTTGGTCATTGCGGTTTGATTAAAAGAAAATTTTAATCCGTAGCTGTTTGGTCGTGGCGGTTTGATCATTCCACTACATAGCGGTTTGATCATTTACCTTCACATCTGTTTGATTAACTCTCCTCACAGCGGTTTGGTGTCTAGTGGGTAGTGATTTGGGCCAGAATATCAAAGTTTTTGGCCCATGAGTCCCAATACCCTCTCAAGGCCCAATCCAAAGACACAATTACCTCGTTAACACCCTTCCGGGACTTGTTAACTTGTATGTGTTCATCGGATATCCTTGACCAACGTCAACTTAATCTCACCATAATCAATCGAAGCATGTCAATGTTCTCATCTAACATCATAATATATGTCCTGTCTGCCTGTCTTTGTTGATATTCTTGTGCAGACAAAATGGCTGATGAGAATGTTCCCGCTCCTGCTCCCAAAAGATCAGATGATCAGATTCTTCCTTTTGCTGCGTGGGTACCTATCGGAAAGAGCAACCATGTCTTGGATCTTCAAAAGAGGCAAAAGAACCCAATCTTTCAGATTGTTGTGGATATTATACAAAACACAAACTTCTTAAGGGCATTCACTGCTTCTTCCTCGGTTCCAGCTATATACATTCAATAATTCTGGAACACGCTCACATATGTGGAAAAAGCTAGGACTTACCGATTTCAGCTAGATGAAAACTGGTTTACACTAGATGCAAATCTTCTGAGGGAAGCTTTAGAGATAACCCCTATTGATCAAGCTCACCAGTTTGTGTCACCTCCTTCGGGTGATGCAATTATGGACTTTGTGAATGAGCTAGGTTATCCGGAGGTGATTCACTTTGTGTCAAGTATGGCGGTGAATCACCTGTATCAGCCTTGGAGAGCAATATTGTCTATGATCAACCAATGTCTCACATGCAAGTCTTCTGGGCATGATAGGCCTAGATATCTAGTTCTTTAGATGCTTTGGGGAATTATAACAAGTACTAATGTTGACTATGCTGAGTTTATGTGGGAAGAGTTTGTGCAAGCTATGCAGACCTTTCTTACTGATAAGGCCAATTTGGGCAGTCCCACTAAGAAGGGCTGGAAAGACAAACCTCATGTTATTCCTTATTGTCGATTCACGAAGCTTATTATCTGTCACTTGGGAAGAATTCACAATATTCACCAAAGATCAGCATCTCTGTTTCATCTTGCTAAAAAAGACCTCAGACTCGGTAATTTCAAATTCGTCTCCAAAGGCGAAATTGATGAAGTCTTTGGAATGCCAATACCCAACGAGCTGATCTCAAACAATATCAGGAATGCATCATACTACAATGCTTATCTGGAAATGGTTGCAAAGCATGATCAGAAAGTTGCTACCGAAAAGGAAGGAAAGAAGAAATCTGCAAGTACCAAGCAACCCAAGCAAAAGCCTGCTATTGAGAAGTCAAGCAAACCAGCACCTGCACCGAAACTAAAGGTAACCAAGAAAAAACCTTATAAGGCCTCTACTGCTAAGCCACCCAAGCTGAAACATGCCAAAGAAAAGTCAACCAAGGCTACACCATTACAAAACGCCGGCAAGGGTAAAGTTGCAAAAGTTCGCAATGTGAAGAGCTCTTTCCAGCTGGTTGATGAATCTGATGAAGAACCAGCTCATTCTGAACATGAACCTGAGCCTGAACAAGAAGGTGCAGGTGAAGAATATGATATGGAACGTGCTATTCAGATGAGTCTAGAATCATTTCAGGCATAGGGTCATGTACATGTTGGAGGTGTGGAAATTGAAGAACCTATTGCAGAGGCCATCCGACCACTCCATGTAGTAGAAGGCAAGGGTAAAGCCATTGTCACTGAAGAACAAGCTGCCTAATCTCTACTAGCAATGCATACACCAAAGAGGATAAGCACCGCGGACCAATTCATACACCAAAGGCAGACTCCAACTACTGAAGAGGCATCAACTGGACCCTCTGCACAACCATTGGATGACACATCTGCCAATATCATTCGTGACTCTCCGTCTCCTGCAGATGCTGAAATAGGTGCTAGATCAGATAAGACAAGTAGTGAAGGTGATACAGAGATAGTGCAAATTACTGAAGAACTAGGAGAAGATGTGAAGAAACAGAAAAACATCGAGGAAAAGACGATGGAACTTGATCAAGACCAGACTGGATCAGACCCTGGTGAAACTCTTGAGTCTCGACCTCAACCAGAGCAGGTACACATAGAAGAAGACCAGGCTGGACCAGACCCTAGAATAAGCCGTATGGCTCTTGCTGGACCAGACCTTGAACCCACGCACGATGAATTCATGGCTGATTTGTACCCTAAGGTTTAAGAGAGTTTGAAGTTTCCGGCTGATGAACATGTCATCCTAGAGGATCCTCTAAGCTCAACCGGGACTCTCACATTAATGAAGAATCTAGAGGATGCATATGCTATTGGGGATCAATTCATTAATGACAAATCCACTAATGATAAACCAGGAAAACTCAATGTGGAAGCTGAAGTGGTCTCCATGGTTACTATTCCAATATATCAAGCGTCATCCTCTGTTCCTCTACTGTCCACACCAGTAATTAATCTTTCACCTCCTAAACCTGTATCATCTACCACTCAAACACTAATCTTTACAGCAACAACAACGACAACAACAACGCCCCTTCTACTTCCTGTAGTAGAAGGCAAGAGTAAAGCCATTGTCACTGAAGAACAAGCTGCCCAATCTCTACTAGCCCTATATACACCAAAGAGGATAAGCACCACGGACCAATTCATACTCCAAAGGCAGACTCCAACTACTGAAGAGGCATCAACTAGACCCTCTGCACAACCACTGGATGACACATCTGCTAATATTATTCGTAAATCTCCGTCTCTTGCAGATGCTGAAACGGGTGCTAGATCAGATAAGACAAGCAGTGAAGGTGATACAAAGATAGTGCAAATTACTGAAGAACTAGGAGAAGATGTGGAGAAACAGAAAAACGTCAAGGAAAAGACGGTGGAACTTGATCAAGACCAGGCTGGACCAGACCCTGGTGAAACTCTTAAGTCTCGACCTCAACCAGAGCAGGTACACCTGGAAGAAGACCAGGCTGGACTAGACCCTGGAATAAGCCGTGTGGCTCTTACTAGACCAGACCCTGAGCCCACGCATGACGAATTCATGGTTGATTTGTACCCTAAGGTTCAAGAGAGTTTGAAGTTTTCGGCTGATGAACATGTCATCCTAGAGGATCCTCTAAGCTCAACCGGGACTCTCACGTCAATGAAGAATCTGGAGGATGCATATGCTATTGGGGATCAATTCATTAATGACAAATCTACTGATGATGAACCAGGAAAACTCAATATGGAAGCTAAAGTTGTCTTTATGGTTACTGTTCTAATATATCAAGCGTCATCCTCTGTTCCTCCACTATCCACACCAGTAATTGATCTTTCACCTCCTAAACCTGCATCATCTACCACTCAAACACCAATATTTACAGCAACAACAACGACAACAACAACACCCCTTCCAGCTCCTCCACAACAATAAAGCATAATTGAATCAGAGTTAGTTGAACGTGTCGCAACTCTTAAAAAGAAACTCTCTGATTTAGAGCAGACTAACAAGAATCTTGTTAACACAACTCAGAATTTTGGATCTAGGGTCTACACTTTGGAGCTTAGGGATCTGCCTTATAAGATTAATGAAGTAGTCCGTGAAAATGTCAAAGAGGCGGTTCAAATAGCTATACGGGCTCCCCTTCGAGACCGCTTTAGAGACTTGTTCGAAGAAGATATGAAAGAAATGCTTCACCAGAGGATGTTTGAAACTAGCTCTTACAAATCTCTTCTGGAACATATCGCACTCTATGAAGCTCTTGAAGCATCTATGGAATGCGCACAGAGGGATGAGTTTCTCGCTGAAAAGGATAAGTCTCGTAAGAGATGACGTGATGATCAAGACCCTCCTCCTCCTGATTCGGATCAAAGTAAGAGAAGACGACATGACGCTGGCGCTTTTGGTTCATCACAGCCACAAGCTCCTCAGTCATCCGTATGGAAGAAGTCTAACACTCGAGATGCTCCTTCAAGATCCTCCAAGCAACAATCCGGTCCTCATGCCGAGCAACCAATCGACGACATACCAATACAAGATTCTGATAACATATCTGATTTAGAGGACACTGACTCCACCCATCTTCCAAAGACTAAGCAGAGGCCAGAATGGTTGAAGCCTATTCTAGATGATGAAAGACCAGCCACTCCAGAACCTGCCTGGGTCATTCCTACGTCCCACATTCCTGATGTTGTGAACAATTAGGCCAATGCTTTAGCTACCACGTATCAAGCTCTGGCGGAGAACTCTTTACTTGAAAAGACTAGGGATATGTGGATGTTTATTAACTGGTATTTCCAAAAGATGGGAAAGATCGAGCTTACTCAAGCAGATTTGGAAGGTCAAGCTTATGAAGTCTTTAAACCTTTCTACCCGAACATTGTTCATCTTCAGTTTCAGATGAAATAGTGTTACAAGATGCTTACAAATCAGATTGACTGGGCTAATCCAGAAGGTGGTCAAATCAGGATTGATATTAGCAAACCTCTGCCTCTAAGTGGTCTACCCTATCATGTCACTATTCAAACCCAATTCTTTTTCAATAAAGACTTAGATTATTTGCATTATGGCAGTAAGGGAAGCGGACAAGCTTTATCAATTTTCAAGATAAAGGCTGCTCGTTATCATGACTTTGGACTTGAACTACTCATACCTGAGCATATGTGGATTGATGACATCTTCACCTATGACATAAGTGCCTCTCATGGTATGTCTCATTGGTGGTTTAATCGTTAGAAATTCTACATTGACCGACACACAGCTGAATCAAGCCGCAAGGTAGTCAGAACTCACATGCGTATACTTAGTGTTGTTAGAATAAAAGCCTACTCTCGCTACGGGTATGACTACCTGAAAAAGATCACACTGCGCAGAGCTGATCATCAAGAATACACGATTATCGAAAAGGACTTCAAAAACTTGTATCCCAGTGACTTTGAAGATCTGAATCTGCTACTTCTTCAAGGTTATCAAAATCATCTTCCTGGTTCAGACATACGTATGCTTTCTACTGTTGTTAAACTGTGGACACAAAACTTAGTGATTCGATAGCGGGTTGAAGACTTCCAACTCGGCATTGAGAGCTACCAGAAACAGCTGAATCTCACTAAACCTGGATAAGATGCAACAGGCTTCGAGTTCAAGCATGATTATACAATCATTGATTCGCCTCGTGCAGTTGTGTTCCCTGTCAGTAACAATGAACGAAAGATCATGCGGTTTAATGAGATTTACAAGTACGCTGACAAATATTATGAAAGCACTGGATTATAGAGTTAAGGAGTACAAGGTTAATCGACTCAATCCGGGTATGAACACGCGGTTTTGGACTGATAAGGATGTGGAAAGGAGCAAGGAATTCATACATGCCATTGAACAGAGACTCAAGACCAGAAGGATCTTCCGAAATTTAGAATGCTTTGTTGGTGGATGGGTTCGCGATATTGACTACAGACTTCTTCAAAGAATGGAATGATCTCTTCATTCCACTTATACATTATAGTGTAGTGTTGCATCTAATGTTATGTGTCTGTGTATGAATTTTTCATTAAATTCAAAACCCTTCAAACCTATCATACAAGACACTAACAGAATCTCTTATAGATTAAGGGAGAGCATTAATATGTTTCCCATTCGGATTGTGAACAAATCAGCACATTGTTCTCCTAGTTTTCCAACATATTCAAATCCATTGGTATCCAAAATATCAACGGGTTTGAAATTTTTGATAAGGGTAGAAAATGTGATTTAAATATGAAAACTGATATAAAAATTATGATTTTGTAGACTCATGTGTATACTTCATCCTCCTTGTGCTAAACTTTTTCGGTTAATTGATGCACATGTTAAGGGGGAGCGTTTCTGAAAATTCAAAAACAATCAAGGTACTAAAAGCTTTGATATTTATATCACAAGTACCTGATTAAGTTTTTCAATTGGTTTTATGGCAAGGTGAATTGTACCAAAAAGACCAACCATGTATTTAATTATATCAGAGTTATAAGGTTGGTAAGGTTAGGTGTTCCCATAATCCACCAGAACCAGATGGATCTACCCAGGGACAATCCATTAGTTAGTGTAGAAGTCCTTAGGTATGACATAAAAAAGGAGTAAATGTGAAAATAAAGGAATAGTGCCGACTGGGATGGAGCTAGAACTGGAACAAACCCAACAAGGTTCTAGTCATAAAGTCTCGATAAGCACTGTAGGGGTTGAAGAATGAAAAAGAAATTTAAGGATAAAGGGTGTAAAGAAAGAAGCCCTCCATACACTTAGGCAGAAACCGGGTCAATACATCTGCAGTCAGAATCACAAAGATGATTGCTGACATTGAAGACTAACATCATGAACCTAGTGATGCAATGCACAACCCTCCCTAGCCACTCAAAATCTCTCAAAAGATTTTTGTTTCATTTCTCACGGAGACTAAACACGTAATCTATTGACTTTCTCACTCCGAGTTAGTTGATATTGAAAAGGTGGCAGTCCGCTCCAACCTCCGATCACTAAAACCAAAATGCACAATTGAGTCTAGAGCTAAGAGATCATCAATCAATCTCATTAGGACACTATTCCATATTACTTATGCTTCGCATAATATGAAAACAAGGGTTATCATAAGAGTCCTACGCATTATCCTTGTGGTTTTGCCAGAACATCCGAGTGACACTTATGTGTTCACAATGAAGATGGAAATCATGCTTGAGCCAACATCAAACAAGCTCATGGTAGGTGACTTGTGAGATCCTTAATGGGTCAAACTTGTGACACTAGATATCGAATCGGTCCATATTATGAATTGACGATTGATGAATTTTGATAAATGCTTAACACTCTCGATGTGTCACAAAAATACTTTCTCAAGTGACACGTCGATTGATTTTCAAATCAATTTTCCTCTTCAATCGGTAAGATAGTAACTAACTGATTCACTCTTATCGTGTTGTCTGCTTTGAGACGTTCCGATTAAGAGAACAGGCAAGTTAGGTGATTCTGATGTTCATACATTGGAAGATCTGACACTTATACTGGAAATCCTGTCAAGGAGATTCTTCTTAAGATTGAATCTACCTGATCACAGGTCGGTCCTCACAGGATCTGGAGGTTAATCCAACCAAACTCGGGCGAATGACAAAGCCATATTCGTCCATAAACTTTATTGCTAACTGTTTTATTACATGTTCAAGTAAAGATGGAGATGGAGATACCTTGTTCCAGTGGAGTCTATTTCATAACCGCATGCTCATACTTGACCGATACATCTAATGACCTCATGAAAGCACAAGTATATGTTTTAAAGCATCCGCAACTCTGATATCAAAGTCCTCTCGAAGTGATCACGTATTAAAGTTAAAGGAACTTCAAGAACGACGAATAATCAAGTTTTCACCATCAAGAAAGGTATGAGCATGCCGGTCTAAATGTCACCAGCACAAGACGGCAAAAGACCAAAAGTTGATGATCAGAGATTAGATTTGGCTGATGATCTCAAAGAAGCTCAAGATCACATATCAAGTACAATCACAAGCCATAAGACAAAGATCACTACATCAATATACAAGATTTCACATGAAGAATCAAAGACTACGAGCTGAACACAAGATCAAGATTGCTGAGCTTAAGTTAGTATTTTCTGGGGTAACCTTCCTTAGGAGGAGATTGTTAGATATTAGAAAAATACTCGGTCACCCCGTGTATTTTACCGATTATTGTAGCTCGTAGTTAATCGTTTAATGTATAACATTCGGTAATAGACCGGGTATTAAACCCAACGTGTAAGCCCACTACCAAGGCCATTAGGCTAGTTTTGTATGCCACTATATAAGCCTCTTCCATGTCTTGGAAGAGGTGGTTAGTCATTTCATTTACATGTTACACTTTCTCTCTCTAGAAAGCTTTTCTCTCACTTTCTCTCTCTAGATTTGGCTAATCCATCTATCTTTTATTGTGTTATGATTTCCAATACCCTACAGCTTTGCTTTGTCTTTATGTCCTCTGCAGGAACCTGGGCTTACCGGGATTATGTAGGCTCCGGTAAATTCTTTTGTTTGCGTCCCGTGAACGTCCTTTCATTTTGAGTCTAGTCCGGATCGAGGGACTTAGTCTGGACTCGAAAGTATGGATCAGTACTATATAGGTGATTTTATAAACAAATAACATCTAATTAATAAATAAACGCAACAGATATATCATCTATCAACATATCCATATAGCCATATGATTAATCAAATGGAAACTAAATAATGATATACCTTTGTAGCGTGATTCGATAGGCACGTAAGGAGACAATCACCACACCATCTATACTAGAATCCCACGCGATAAAAATAAATCACCTCTATGTAGAAACACACTACATTTCAATGTATACCACATAGATGCTAGTCTTAATAACCCATATTGTGTAAATAACAGGGCCGGCTTTGAGGATGTGCAAGGTGGGCGACCGCACAGGGCCCTAAAAATTTTAGAGGAACCAAAATTTATCCCGTTAACAATTATGTGCATTATTTCTTAAAAACGATGACACTTTATATATAATGTTTCTTATCGCAGGGCCTCATTATGTAATTTCGCTCAGGGCCTTTAAAAATTTCATAAATTTAGAGACGGCCCTGGTAAATAACTCTTACACTACTCTAATGCAAGATTTAGATCAAAACCAAATAACTCTATTTCTATATTGTTACTTTTTTGCCATATCACTAGGAATGGGAGAATAGAAAGCGTATATCTGTTCTTATCACATTAATTGTGATTTCAAATATGTAAAAAAGTAAACAACATTTAACTTTTGAAAACGTTTTTTTACATCTTTAGTGTCCAACACAAATTGTCGGTCTATTGGACAACCAAATGGGCTTTTCCATTTATAGTGTCCAACCTAATAAAATAAGTACTAGCATATTCAGGGGCGAAGTCAGGAATTCTTATTAGGTGGGGGGGGGGGGGCGTAATAATTTCAATAATAACATACACTTTATAATTTACCTTACCGCAATGGCGGAGCTTGAGTATTTTTACTAGGACAGGTAAAATGTAACCATTCCAAGGCATGAGGCGTGACCTCTACGTTACGAAATAAATCAAGGCGTCGACTATAGGCATGACGTGAGATGAGGGGTGAAAAGGCGTGTTAAGGCGTGAGGCATGACGAGTTTTTTTATTCAACTCCAATATATTATTTTTTAAAATGAAGATTATTACATGTGAGGATAGTTTTCTTATCTTTATTCATTATGTACAACGGTTTTTTGTAAACGTAATATATATGAAATATGGAATAAATATATAAATATATTTATATCTTGTGTCATTTTAAACCACACCTTAACAACGCAAAAGCTTCGCTATAACCGCTAAGACGTAAGACTTGGGCATGACATGTCACGCCGCACGCTATTTATAACAATGGAATAGAGTGTTGCATACAAAAAATACATATAAGGTTGTCTTCTTGTACTTATTATTCAATAAAAGTAAAATAAAACTACTACGTAATAGAAAAAGAAAAGTTAAAAGGATACATAATAGATTTGCTAAAGAGTTGTAATAAAATAAAAGGACCGTGCATGTTTATATTAAATTATTAAAAGTAAAGATAACAAATTAACAAAAATGCTGACCACCCATCTATTTTTTTGGCAACCATGGTTTCCGTTCTCTCTCTCTCTCTCTCTCCACTCATGTTTATCTTCTTCTTCTCCGTATACTACACTAATACATTTTGTCTACTACTCTGTATTCAACAATGATGACTTAATGGAGTGTTGCAACAAATATCAGTTATCATCCAATGAGTACAACGATAGTATGTTTATTCAGCAAGCTACAGGTTGGGCTAGAGTAAAGATTTCATAAAATGTAAGTCAGAATTTGGCCGGTTAGGGGTGGCCGAGCACCCGCTAGCCACCCCATTGGCTCCACCCCTGAGCTTATTAATTAGAAGCCCCTTATTGATCCTGATTTACGTAGGTTATATATATACCGTAAATACAATAAATAAATACGATATATTAAATGGTACCTCTGTGTATATGTGTGTGACCCCATAGGCACACATGTGTCTAGCCGTATAATTATTTATTATGACACGAGCATACTCTAACAGCTTCGACTTGCGCACGTCATAATAATCAAGTAATAATACAAGCAAATGTTAGCATCTAGCAACACGCCAATGCCCCTAGAAATATATGAGGATAGTTTCTTAAACATCTCATTTAAATGGTTTAGACATCAGTCATCCCTTTGTTACTGATACTTTGGTGAACATTACACATGGATCATAAGTCATTCTAATGTTTAACGATTCTATTTCTCGATAAAGATATTGAACTAGATTACCAAATTAATCAAGGATCATCTTAATTACATTTAGGTGCAGCCACACATACATATGTCTGATTCATCGAGGGAAACAGTAGTATCTAACTCCAAAGCATGTGGAAGAACAAATCTTATTTTGACTGCATGTGTCCGCCATGTGCTTCACATCACTCCTGAAGATGGTTTTTATAACAGCCTTATCTAGGTCGACGTTTAACCATATCAAAGATTGACATTACACACACACAAAACCTACTTGCATCTTAAGTCTAAGGATAAGAGACAAAACCGCTTGCAAGATTCAGTATTGACGCCGATCCATGTAGTGAATCCTCGTAGGTTGGATCAGTCCAATGTTCATCTAGTGAACAACATATGAGTTTGGTGGCATCATCGATTATGATTCATTCTAGATGAATATGACAAACACACTCACATCTGTCTTAATTTGATGATACTCTGGTATCGTCAACTGACAATGGACAATTTAGAATAAATAAATTATTCTTGGATTTAAACATGCAACTATAAAACACAATAGTATAAATGAAGACGATCATACCATGTATATCAATTCATTGTTTGATACAATTGCTTAACGTTCCATTATCCAAATACTAAAAACAAATATACATGAGACTACTAGCAGATTGAAGTATAATGTTCCCATCATGATCAACATGTTTGGTACAAGACGTTAACTTTGTAAAAGGACCAACTAAGTTGTCATCTGAGTGAACTTTGAGAATACGTGTTTCAAAACTCATAAACAGTGAAGGTTTTGAATAATACGATGATTGTCATTTTGTATATGTGCATTCAAAGTGCTAATACAATAATACTAGCATCGCCATAGTACATTACATAGGTATTTTTGTAGCAAGCAGAACACCTATTTAAAATAGTCTTCTTAACAGCTTCCTAAACTGTAAAGTATTCTTATTCTTTAATGAATAGTGCAACAATGCTTTCAATCAAGCACGTCTAGTTAACAATATTATCATTTATGATGAAATCCTGCTATGAATAGGATTGAGCATCATCTCAATTAAAATAAGCATTAGCGTATAAGTTCAACACTAATCTCCTTAACATAAATCCGCAAACGTTGAACATGTCTTTATTCCTTTATAGGCCTTTTAGAATGTTCTTTCAATAGTAGTCTAATGACTTTCACTTAGTTACTATGGTTGTCGGCTTGGTTTAAAAATGCATTTTGCGATCCAATGCGCTAAAGGTCCCAAAGGTCATTGCGCGATGCGTGATGCCAATGCGAGCGCAATTTGGACGCGATGCGTTTAGTATTAAAAAAATATAAAAATACTTATACATAGTATATTCCACCAAGTACCAAGTAAATGCATTAAACTTACAAAATAAGTTACTAGCATATTAAATTTAGGCCAATAATTCATTTTTATAACAAATAAATCGAAAGCTAAGCTTGACATAAAACACCTAGTAAAAACAAGATACTATATTTTCATTATTGTGTTTGTTTGGACGTCTTTTAACAATTTTTATCTTAAAAGGGAGATTAAAATATGAGGGTGTATTTTATATGATATAATTTTGGCTAAAATGACCTAAATTCTAGATTGCGACAATTGCGACCATTGCTAGCATTACACAAATGCGGTAAATTGCGTTATAATGCGAATGCAATATGGGATGACCTTGCATTAGGCACCATGATGCGAAATTTTAAATGCAATGCAATGATGCGCGCATTTTTAAACCAAGGTTGTCGGTTCATCTTGTATTCATGCAAGTGTTACAATTATTCTAATACATATCATGACATACATAATGAAACCTTTAGCTAAACTAAACGTTTTCATGCATGTGTTCAATCTCATCAGGTGAGATAGAACTTTGAGTCTTTCTCAATGATGTGTCATATTGTGTTAGACTTATTAACCGCGTATGTCTATCCTAATAATATGCTCCAAGGTTGTATGTTTTATTTCTTATATCTCCCGATAGAAATATTATTCCAAACTAAGAATTACAATCTAGCTTAGATGAAATATTATTTCTAATATGTTGACAACATATGAGATTTAAGAAAGACAAAACATAATGCTTCGACTAGCTCTAAGGTGTACTTCGGAGTTATCTTTTTTTGAATCAAAATCAAATCATTGATTTAAACTTAAGATTCCAGCTCCTAGATGCATGCTGTAATCCACACCTGGATTTTTTTTGCAGCTTGCACACTTTCTAAAGATAATTTGGGTTCATAAACCATTTTAATTACACAACTCCTCGCAAATGTAATCATTCAAGAAGGAGTTTTTACATCCAATTACCATATTTCATATTCATGAAATCAAGTATATTAATTAATATCTTTATTCATTTCACGCTCATAAAGAAAAAGAAGCTTTAATCATAGTTAATCGCTTGAGTATAAGTAAAACCCTTATCTATGGTGTGCGTGTAAATGCAACATGGACCGAACATTTCATTCTGGTTCTCGGTCTCGTGTTTTGGACCAAATTGGTTTTCGGTCCGATCCGATTTCGGACCGTGATCATCCCTGTTTGTAACTATGAATTGCTTATTGGTAACAACTCAAATAAAAATACCCATAAAAGATAAAATGATTAAAGTCGTGGGTATATATTTACCCTCGAAATACCCACGTAAACTCACCCACCAATAAATACGATGTTTACGCTCTAGGAGTAAATAACATTTACCCACTGAATTACCCATGTATTAACCCATGGTAACTCATGATATGGGTAATCTATGAGAAATATTTTGGCACCAATTATTTACTCACATATTACACACAAAATACAATTTTATAGCTATTTGCGTGGGAAAATTCATGAGGAATTTGAGGGAAAATAAGATTGGATTTTTAAGTCACTAATCATGGGTAATGGGTGGGTAATAGGTGGGTAAATGCCCCCCAAAAGATTGATGTGGGTAATTATCGTGGGTACTCCATCAGATTCTTGTAGTGTAATATGCTTGCTTAAGAGGAAGAGTATACTGAGCTACTCGAGTCCACTCCTGATACATACTTGGTGCAACAGGATGATAACAATGTCATTCCTGCAGATTCCAGTATGGATCTTAGTGGAGGATAAGTAAAACAACATCCTGTTACTATATATTGAAGAAACATGTGCTTTCCATGAGTCATTATATAATAATTTGGTCATTGAAGTTGAGAAAGTCAACACGGTCAATTGTGAAAATCAAGAAGCAAATGAGAAATTGACCGTTATGCTTGCAAGATATAAGGGTTAAGAAAAACGTTTTGAATTCAATCAAGAAAAATTTAAGGAACTTGAAAATGGTTATAAAAAGTCTGTTTATCAAAAACAATGTTTAACTAAAAAGTTAAATGCACTTCATTGGAGTTTATCAAAAATGATAAACACTTTTAATGAGAAAATTTCAAATCTAAATAACCAGTTTTCAAAAGAAAAATCAACGGTTTTCTATCTTCAACAAGAAAGGAAAAAGTTGAAGAGTGAATTCAAAACACGTGAAAAATGAGCTTCTTGATAAACTCAGAGTCAGACAAGAAAATAAAGTAATTAGATAACATTTTTGTTAAGAAGGGTCAATCGATTCAAATGGTACACATGCTTTCACCATGCCAGACTCGTTTTACCACATTGAACATAAAATGGCTCTTGGATATCAAATTCCTTTTTATCTCAATCAAGCTCATAAGAAACAACAGAGTCTGTACAATGGAAAAGTTTTGTTAGATAAGCACGATCCTTCTGCTATTTATGATTTGAAGGAAACACTTTAGCTTGCTCAAGAGAGTCATTTAAAAATGAAACAAAAAGATAAGGAAATAAAACCATCAAATTATGCTAAGCTTAATAAGCTTTCTAAGTTTTTTGTTTCACAAACGGCCAAGTCACAAGAAGAAGTCTATTTTTCAAATACTTCCAAAATGGCAAGTGTTTCTAACACAGTTTCCAAACCAATTTTGATACTTGATGATGAATCTTTGAATGATACCCCTAAAAACAATGTTGCACGGAAATTTCTCAATGAGGTAAAAGACACCATTGAGACTCTTAAACATGTTGTTAAGTCAAAAATGTCAATAAATGAAAGTAATTGGTCGTCACATATTCATCAAGAGATGAAATTGCTTCTATCGTTAAACAAATTGACGTAAGAGTAATACTTTTTGAAAACGTATTTTTGAAAGAAGCAACTAATCTTGTATAAGACTACAAATCTCTTGCAAAAGAAGCTGATGAATATCTTGAAAAGATCAAATGTTTAGAACGAGAAAACGATCGTCTCTTGAGAGCAGTTGTTAGTCAAGATATAATGTCTATTATGCGAAATTACTATGTCTTAGATACATCAAATCTACTTTTGGCTAACGATCAAACTTCCACTTATGTCTTCAAAGGAGAGAGGTTTTTCCAACTGATCTAATACTGCTTATTGAAATTATGGATTACATGTGTAAATTAAACTACATATTGTTAGCCTCACTATTTTGTAAAGCTGGCGTCTTACACGTGAATTGGACTAGCTATCTAGAAAGCGTATAGCGCAAGGACTATTCATATTAAGTTGTAATAGATAGGATGAGATAAGCCTATAAATACCCCTCATGAATCTCCATGAGGGGTGTGGCTAAGTGTGTAATTTTCCTTCTTTCTCTTTCTAATAAAACACTTTCTTCTTTCCACCCTCTCTTTCCCACTCTAGATCTCACCATCACCACCACCATGATGGTGGTCGGCTTGTTTTCTGGCCGACCACCTGACATCACAATAATATCAACTTATATAGATAAACGATCCTTAACAAGTAGTACCAGAGATGCAGGCTATTAAGTTGATTTTTTTGGTGTTTTTGGTTATTTTCTGTCTCATATGGTGTCCAAATAGTCATATAAATCTGTTCCGTATGTATTTTCTGGTGTCCATAGTTCAAACAGTCCAAAAGTCCTTGTTTTTCTCTGTGTCAAAAACAGATCTAAATATGTAATGTTGCCTGGTCAAAGTTGTCATTTTAGACAGTCAAATCTGTCATATCTGTTTATTTTTTTATTTTTTTTGGTAAAAAAGATAGTCTTTTGGGGTTTTAGTTTATCTCGTGGGTAAGCTGTCCTTATAAGCTTATTGGGTAAATCGGTTGGTAGTTTTTGAGCTCTTAACACAGCTTTTTCTCAAACTTATTTTCTGGGCGTATTTACTGCTTATTTTGAGCTTACTTCGTCCTTGTTTGGGCTTATCAGGTGGCTTATTGCTATGTAAATCTGCTTAGTATGAGCTTATTAGTCACGTTTAATCCAAAAGAGATAAGTTCAAGAAAAAAAATGGAAAAGCTGAAAAAAGGACAAGTGCAAAACTCAAATCCATATTTTTAGGAAAAAGTACTATTCTAGGCGATTTATACCTAGAAGGTAGGCGATTTATACACTCTATATAAAGGGCGATTTATACATCTTCTTAAAGGGGCGATTTATACACTGCCACTTAGGGCGATTCATACAGCTTCTTAAAGGGGCGATTTATACCAGTGACTTAATCAGGCGATTTAAACCAACACCAAGTCAACTTGGTACTTACCGAGTTGACCCAGTCAACCCACTGAGTCAATGCAAAGTGAGTCAAAGATTAACCAAAAGGAAAGAAAAAATGACAGACTCAAAACCAAAACCATTACAACAACAACCAACATTAACAACCAATTACAATAACTCATCAATCAAATCCAACAAACTACCTATATCATCGTCACATCTAAACAACAACTACTCCAACCTTTTAACTCCCTCGAATCAAATCAGTCACAAAACGAATAATGATCTCAGATGTGTTCGACTTTTCATTTTAATCTTTATGATTTTTTTGTTGAACACGAACTCATCATAGATCTGTAAGAAGTAATAAAATCTCTTTTATTTTTGAAAATAAAGAATGAATGATAACATATTTGTTTCATTCCTTCTTTGTTTTGTTCTGACAAATCACAAAACAAATACAAGAACCTACCTGAGACCTTTTTTACAAAGATCTTGAAGCCGTAATAGTCAAATCAAATGGGTTCGTATGATTTTTGTGTGGTTCTTAGCCGATTGTTGGTGTAACAGAGTATAAGGTTTTGTGATGTATGATTATTTCGTAGGTTGCATAGATGATATATGAAAGGCATGATCTTTATTTAAAAGATGGTGTTTGATTTGGAACGTGGCTGAATAATAAGATGCAGATTTAGGAGAAAAGAAATGTGGGGGCGGTGCATCTAGAGGATTAGGGTTTAAAATGAGATAAATTAGGGAAAATTGGTGTTATATATATCCCAGGTTACCATTAAACTTATTTTATTTCATACGATTGTAACATTATATTGGGCTGGTACACTTTCTGATTGGAGTGTGGGCCGTGTATAAATGGAAAAAATGGAGGGATACTTTGATGGACTTAGGATTAAGTAAACAAAATAGGGCCGATTATGTTGAAAAGATAAAGGGATGTATTTCTTAAATGTTTGGTAAATTGGCTTGATTTTTGCCTAATTATTAGACTACGATTGGACATGGACGTTATAAAATTATACAGAGACTAATCCTTTTTCAAGATCCACTTTCACGTCAAATGGCTAGTTGTGGTATTTTAATGACAAGTGACTACGGGGTTTTTGTACGATGTAACTTATTTGGGATTGAAGTAGGATTTCACGAGGCGTGTACTTATTTCATCTTTGGTTCTTTCTACCTCCGCAACGAAGATGACTTGTTCGGGCATATACGGATTGTGATGAAGACTTAGATATCTGGTTGCTTTTGTGATTGTTTCTCTCTATACTCACAAAGTAGCTATCACTTTAAGGAGTTACATTGTAGTACTCAGTGTCTCACATATTTAAGGATATTTCAAGAGGTTCAAGTACTTATTGGGTATACCATTCTTTGTCACACGGATAGTACAAGAAGTCTGGGAATTTTGCTTCATTCACGGGTTTGTTATATCGGGTTGTCTCCATTAGTGGTCATTACTTATAGCCGGTTGAATTGATAAAGGATTTGGTTGGTAATTGATTAGAGGGATTAGTAAAGAGAGTATTTATCGACATCAACTGGCATGGTACTGCTTAGGCGATTACAGATATATGATGCTACTGCGGTGATACAGTTATGGGATGTACACATAAATATGATGATTCCAAAAGATTGTCATCATCCTGGAGGGAGAAATGTGTACATCGGGGCTTAGTTGGTTTATCTTGACAACTGTGATGCATTCCAAAAGTGAGTTGATGATGTTGATGCTTCCCAAACGATTAATCGTGAAGAAGCTACAGTGTGAAGTCTACTCTACATTTTCTTTCTTTCCGCTACGTGTGAGAAGACTAAAGACACAAGGATTCTTAAGACAATTCTTCATCAAAGGGTTGTCGTTTTGGGAGGGAGCTTCTACTTCTTATCTACATTCTATCTACTTCTCTACTTCTACATCTACTTTTCTACTTCTACTTCTTTAGAAAACCATAAAAGAACAAAAAGAATCTTCTTTCTACCTTCTCAAAGGGCTTAATAGTTGGGAGGGAGTAATAACCCAACTACATCATTACAACGTGTTCATCTGCAAGTAAAGAAAGTCAGCTGAGGAATTTATGAAGACACAAGGCTACAAAGTCAACCTCAGGGACTTCCGGACTACAAAGACCATTGTAATTGCTTTGTTTTGCTTGTAGGAAACGTTGTAACCAATTCACGTGTGACGCTATCTTGGAGGGAGATTGTTAGCCTCAGTATTTTGTAAAGCTGGCATCTTACACGTGAATTGGACTAGCTATCTAGAAAGCGTATAACGCAAGGACTATTCATGTTAATTTGTAATAGATAGGATGAGATAAGCCTCTCTTTCCCTCTTTAGATCTCACCATCACCACTACCATGATGGTGGTCGGCTTGTTTTCCGGCCGACCACCCGACACCACAATAACATCAACTTATATAGATAAATGATCCTTAACACATATTATTACACCAATGAATGATTATTAATTTTCAGTAAATAGAAGAGCTATCAATTACAACTCTTAAGAATATGATATCATTCGCTTGTGTGTTAAAATCTTTGAAGAGTAGAAACCTATCAATTATTATACTTTAAAAAAGGGGAGCTTGGGTCGATAAATGCTATTTAATGCAACCGCTGAGCCCGGCTGTTTCGGCGGGTTTAGCTGTTACGAAGGGGTTGACTCAGCGCTCGCATACCTTGTTTTTCAGCTCCCATTTCTTTGTATGTCTTCCATGAGATTCTCTCTCAGCGCCCTAATCACTAATACTAGTCCGATTGTCTTGTATTCATCTCTCTCTCTCTCTCTCTCTCTCTCTCTTTCTCTCTCTCTCTCTTACACTGAATCTTCCCACACACACACACCGTCTTCTACCTCTCTCTATCTCTCTTACACACACACAACAACTCTCTCTAAAATCATTAAAGGCAATCGGTGCTCAGCGGTGATTAATTTCATGCCTAAATTAAATCTATTGTGTAAGTTTCACAACCCTAATTAAAATCATCAGTTTTGAGTATTCTTTCATTTTTAGTTTTTTGTTTGCGGGTATCAATTTTCATATGAAGATGTACAAAAAGATTGCATGCAACGACCTTTACAATAAGAATCAAGATAGGTTTTTTGATCTAATTTATGTGTAGGTTTTTCTTCAACTGATTCAATTGGGTAATTTTAAGTTGGAATTTGGTTTTAGTGGAAGGCTGGTTGAACTAACTTTTTGGCCTAATTGTTTGTCTTTTGCAGATAGATGGAAAGCTGGTCAAGGAATCATATCCATGGGTTGAGAAGCAAGTTGTGCAGGAACCCATGTTCGAACCATGGCAATGACGGGTTCACAATGGTATTTTGGATGTCGGGGTAATTGGGATCACATTTGATCATTTATTTTGTACAAAATTCTTTATAAGCTTATTCAAACACACCTCTAAATATATGTGTCTTTAATAAATCTTCATATTTGTGTTGGTAGTTTGGCTTTAGCTCATAATGGGAACTTGATTTCTTTAAAAGATGATGATGATGATTTCATTTAATCGCAGCATTTTCATGGTCTCTGGATGGGCATATCAGCTATGGAAGGAATTTCAGGCGATAATACTAGAAGGCTATGGCGACGTTATGGACACTATGGCAAGGTTAAGAGGAAGGTTTGCTTATCCACTAGTATATGAACTCCCAGGTATATTTTTATCAAATTCTTACTTTATGTTGATCTACTCATTGTGTTACTTATTGACATTGGCACTCAACCTGCATAACTTATTGTATGCCTAATTGTTTAGTTATTACGATGTGTTTGGGACCGCTAATTATTGCTGAATTTTGGGTATGTTTGGAAATGTTTTTTGCAGGCAA
>BQNB010055212.1:0-20341 GCA_026074375.1 Tanacetum coccineum
GAGTCTTGCTCACCCCCGACTTCCACTTCCCTTTTTTTTGGTTTTTGTAAAAAACTTAAAGAACAAAAGTTGTAAAGGACAACTTTTTAAGCTACTTTAATAAAAGCACTATAAGCTGAAACTCAAAAATAAGCTCAAAAACAGCTTATGAAGAAGCTGTTTTCAGTAAGTAAGCTTTTAAAAGCCTAAAAACTACTTTCCACTTAAAAGCTTGCACACTACTCAAATTAGGCTCAATTTTGAAAACAAAAACTACTCTAGAAAGCTTAAGATGAGTAAAAGCTAATTTTGAAAAGCTAACTTAACTGAAAACACTAAAAGATCTCTAAATCTATTGATCAAAAGAGTAAACTCAAAAACTAAAACTTAAGGCTTAAAAGCTAGATAAGCTAAGTTGCACAATAAGCTAATACAGGATTTTAGCCTTTGAAAAATTAAAACTACTTGTAACTATTATCCAAACCATAAAATCTATAACTTATAAGCTAGAAACTCTAAATTTAAAAAGCTAAGTCTAGTTTACTACTGTTTTTTGGACTTTTTAAGGTTTTTAATGAATTTTTAAGGCTAAATTACCCTAAGAAATAAACTAGAAATTTAAAAGCAAGTTTTAATCTATCTAAACTATGAATCTACTCAATTTTAAAACTTAAAGCTTATTTGGGCTAGCTTAAATGCTAATGAACAGGAAAACCAGTAGTAACAGGCAATTACTACTACTGATGGCAATTGAAAAAAAGGGGTAGAACTCCACACTTGCCGGTGTTACTTAAGGGACCAACCCTACGACTACTTACTTCGTATTGAGTGTGTCTAAACTTAACATAAACAAGATCCAAGCTCAATGAGGCTTGGATCAAGTTTTTAACAAGCAAAGTAAAGGGAAAATTCCCCTGGTGCAGGAACAAAGAGATTAAGCCTCTAAATTATATTAAGCTTAAACTAATCCTACAAACCTGCTCAAAACCTAATCAAATTTGAAAATCAACTACACAAAATAATTGCACATTCAGATTTGACTTTAAGAGGTCAAACTGCATTATCATACACTGCACTTAAACTAAGACAATTTTCATTTTAGCTTGTGAATTTGAAATCTAGCTATTAAAACTTAGATACCAGATATTAACTAGCTTATAATAAGACTAAAAAGCATAAACCTTTAAGCTAATAAGCCAGAAATCAACTAGCTACACTAATCTACTTATTTTTTTGTTTTTAATGACAGTTTATAAGGGATAAGTAAAAAACTAAGATAAGATATGAATAAGATTAATCTAACCAGCTTTAACTAACATATTAAGCATATATAGCTGAAACTAACAAGAATAAACAAATAATAAGCAAATTAAGCAGTTATTAAACTAAGAAATTAAGACATAAAGCTAAATAAGAAACTTACTTAAGCCTTAGCTAAACAAAGGCATTAATAAGCTCAAGTGAGCCAATCTAAAAAGTATGACTATCCTTGATTAAACCAGTAAAATGTCCTTGAAGCCTCTTCATAGTAGCTTCCCCTTCCATAGCCCAAATCATAAGCAAGGGTTTTTAAGCTGCATTTAGAGTTTGAGTTGATTAAGGCTTAATTATTTTTTTTTTTTTTTTTTTTTTTTTTTTCTTAGCTCAATCACAAGCTTATAGACTTGTGAGAGTTAGAATGAGCTTATATGAACTTATGTAACAGTATCATTTGAAGAAGATTAAGAATTTATGAGTAAAAACAAGAGCTTATGACAGATTATTTTAAAGTAAAAAACGCAATTTCATTAATTAAAAACTTGATTACATTAAAAGGAGGTTACAAGAGATTTAAATAAAAATTACATTAAGCTAAATTTACTAAGCTTAAATCTACTAACTATTTAAAAGCTAAAAACTAGTCTAGAAAGATTATGTGTGTGTGTGAGGATGAAGGGCTATTTATAGCCATCTTCTGATGCTTCTAGTCTCCTTTTCAGTTGGACGCACCTCTCATCATTGGCCCTTAGATTCCCTTAATCATTGAGTAATGATCTTAGACCGTTGGATCACATTATATCTCACACGGATTGCCAGCTTGGCAATCCGTGATTAAGACAGCTTGTGCTTCTTTTGAGAGTGTAAGTAGTGTAAAATCCCATCTCTCTTGTGCTTTCTCATCATCCAACGTGTCATTCTTCACATGGGATTGGCCAATAAGGTACGTTTGATGATGTATTGTAACACCCCCATTTTTACAATATAGCAGCGGAAGCTAATCTGGGGTATTACTTTATGGATACAACAATCATAATCATAGAAAACGACCTAAAAGAGACGTTTGTTCAAAAGATATGTTATCATTCATTTCAATTCAGAGTTTTACAAAGGCAGGTCCCAAAATCTAGAAACATAAAATGTGAATGATAACAAGTTTTAGCCATCTTCATGTCCATGCCACTCCGTACCGCAACTTGCTCAATTACCTGAGATAAACATGCTAAAAAAGGTCAACACAAAGGTTGAGTGAAATTCATAGGTTTGAAATGTAATAGTTAAATACAAGTTATCATAATTGGAAATGTTGGTATTGCAGGAATAATCGTTATGAAGAACATTATTGTCATAGTGAACAGTATTATCACCCTAAACTCATGAATCACATAAAGAGATAAAGAGATATTAAAGAGATATTGGGAGATACTACCCAAAGAGATATTGGGAGATATTACCCAAAGAGATACTGGGAGATATTACCCAAAGAGATACTAAAGAGATATTGGGAGATACTACCCAAATAGATATTTCCATGTACTTAAGCAATAATATATCAGAATAGCATACAGTTTAATAAGCACTTGCATTCATAGTTTACAGCAGGTATTACGGGTTTATAAAGTATGTGAGATTATGAACTCATTAAGTCTTTGAAAAGTAATCACATTGTTATGAGTATATAAAAGAGTTTGTAATAAGCATGTATCCCCCTCGCGGGTTTATAAAACATGTAAATAAGTAAAGGCGAGGTTATGAACTTCACCTGATAGGTAGTTGCAATAAATATATCCAAAATGAAAGCTGACGACCTTATCACAATCTTAACCGGGGAATGTTGATATAGTAAAATGATAGTAAACAGCCACGTCACGCAACCTGAGTAAATATGTTGAGTCTTAGGAAGATTGTACTCTAGAACTTTAGTTTTAAGAGTTATGAGTTTGATTGAAGAGTTTGGAATTATTGTATCACCGTTCGGGCCATCATAATTCAGAAGTCATTCAGTAAACGTTTGAGGAGCTAGGGCACTTTAAATCGTAAACCCAACAACTCAGTCAGAACGTAATACCAAGATGAAACTCCTTAATATGAAGCTCCCTAGTATTGTGATATGATATAATCGGTTTTAAGCGTTTTAATCCATATCTGGAAATGTTAAGCACGAGAAGCGTTAATTAAAGTTATGTCATATAATGTTTTGGATATGATTTTATACTTTTTCAAAATGTTACATTTTAGACCCTAGGGTTTGGAAAATTGCAAATAAGCCCTTGGAGTTTGCATTTTTATGACTTTGGTCCTTCAACTTTAAAAGATATACCAAGTAAACCTTGCACTTTGAAAAGTGACATAATAGACCCCTATAGTTATAACTTTGATAAAATGACATATTCAGCCCTTCTAGTTATTAATTTCAGAAAGTTACGATATATACCCCTTGCATGGATTATAATTACAAAACATGTCCAAATTGCCATGCAAGCTTAGTTTAACATTTCAATAGACATTTATAATAAACTAAAATATGAAGTTTTAACGCAACACAAGTTTAAAATAACGATTCGTTAAGCTAGGAAGCAAAACGGGTCATATTAGGGTTTCAAAACGTAAACGCGCGGGTTTTAAGTTCAAATTCCTTCATTAATCAATAAAGTGGTTATTTTAACATTATTTAAGCATGCTAGGATAGATTATAACAATATTTAACCATTATAACATTTAGTTTTATGAAAAACGCGAAATTAGGGTTTCGGGTGTACGGTTTTGGATCAAAAAGGTATAACACATAGATTTTTGAGTTCAAAGCTTTATATTATGATTTTAGCAAGATCATATGAACATTATAACGTTATAAAAGCAGATCATAAGCTTAGAGAACCTGGTCTTGAGCTTATGGCTTGGAAACGGGTCAGAATCGGGACTTTCGGCTTCGTACGCCTAGAATAACGACTCCCGGGCTTCGTTTCTTGGTTTCTTTTGCTTCCTTTCTGAACTTGAGCCTTCTTAAGATCACTTAGGATCTATTAGAGCAAAGGATTGCTTCTATGTAAGGGTTATAGAGGAGGAAGTGGGGGATGAAGAAAAATGAAGAGTTTAGGTTGCTATTTATAGGTAAAATGATCTTGGTGACCAAGGTAAGCTATGTGATCTGGTTAGGACATGTGGGAAGTCTAGAGGATGATGAGGAGGGTCTATTAGATGTGTTGGTCAAGCTAGAAACTAGCTTTGGTGAGTTGTTTTGCCCATGTGATGCCGCGGCTAAACAAGAAGAAAAAGGAAGGCCATGTGCCATTTTTAAACTATATAAGGTAAAGATATTTGTGTGAGGTGCTTGTAAGCTGCTTAGGAATGAAGTAGCTTAGTCATGGAGGTGCTTGGTTGCAAGAAAAATAGTTAAAATGGGTCATTTTGCAAGGGTTTGTATTTCGGGTTCATTTAGGGTTCATAAGGGTTCGGGTTGAGTTTTCTAGCTTGTAATTCATGTACATTTGATTAGGAATGATAGGTTACTGATCCTAAGGCTTATATTAAGGATTATAATCAAAATTTGAGAGGTGGTTTAGGTTAAAATGGGTAGAAAATGAGTAAACGGGTCAAAATCACAATTAGGGCACAATTAGGGTTTTCTGGATTTGTTTCTTGTATAATTGAAGTAGAATGATGAAATGATAATGGATTATGATTGAGAATGTTGTAATTTATGTTATTATAACTTATTTAAGTATTGGTTTAGGTTTACAATGGATAAAAACGAAGAAACGAGTCATGGTTTAGAAACTAGCTTGGTTTTAGGGTTTAGAGTTTTGAATTAGGGTTTTGAGTATAAAAAGATGTATGAAAGCTTATGAATAGAATAATTAGGGTTTACACATTGTAAAATGAGTGTAGTAGCTTGCTCACAAGTGGTGGTGAAGAAATTAGAATGAAAACGGAGGTAAAACGGCTATTTTAGAGATCATGCTTAATGACTTTTTTGAGACTTGTACTTTGACTTGAAGAGATTTTATATTTCAAATGAGATGTTATATTGCTTGTACATTTGATTTAGTACCTTGTACATTCATTTTAGATGTTAACCTTTCTATGAGATTAGGGTTTAGAGGTATAAGATAACGGTTTAAAGCCCGTTTTGATATAATGTTGTGAATGGTACATTATAGGAATAATGTACTTTGTAATAATGATATTATGATATTGACTTGACATGTTATGATGTTTGCTTGACATATATGAGGACAGGATTGTCATAGATAGGTTGCGTGAGCTTGTCTACTTTAGTTATGACATACTGAGATATTGATAATGCAAGTAATGTAATAAAGCGAAAAATTTCCCCGTACAATTATGATAATAGTAAAATAAGTTTTGCATTTGATGAAAATTCTTGGGTTGTTATATAATTGCAGGCCTCAATCATGTTATTGTAATCTTTTGATTACTGTGTTATACACTTCGTATTACGATTTGTAACTTCTTAACAGTAGCTTCCCGCGTAACCCCTAATTTTTTAGCAATTTAATCACCTGACCACCTGCGTGCGAGCAGGGGCGCTGATGGTATATTATGATGAGGTATTTGGTGTAATCAGCATTATTGAGTCCACCTCCTTGTTGGGAGTTCAATGATATTAAGAGCATCCCCGTCCTCTTTTTCCTCCAAAATTCCTAATGTTGTGCATCCAATCTTTCATAGAAAATCCCCTACAAATAATCAAATAAACAATAACGAGTTCCATTATTCCTCCCCAACTCACTAAATATTTGAGGTCACTTGCATCCTTTCTAGGTCTTGATCAACGCATCAGTCTCGTTTGGTTACATCTTGATGCATTTGTTTCGTTTAGTTACGTCACTTGCAAAGCCTAACATATTACAATATCACTTGCCAAAAAATGCCTGCTTAATTATGTTTCTATTGCTAATTGATTTCATAACAATAAAAACATCACCACAACGAAGTTCTAGACAACCCTGAACATACGAAAAATGACTCTCAGCAATAGCATGACTCTCGGTAGTAGTAGCGTTAGCCTAATGTCATCTTTGACTATGCGTAGTTTTTTTATTGCACCTTAGATGTCCTTTTTGAAAGAACTCATACTAACTTGTAGTTTGCTCGGGTTTCCATGCTCATATTTATTGAAACAACATAGCAGCGAATTTTTAGCCAAAATTAGTATGGAATAAATTTATGCACAATTATTTGAAGGACAATACTCCGCTCTTCTAATTCAGTCTGTAGAAGAGTTCAATCACTATATCTCAATCAGTTGACCTAAATCTGTATATGATACGTGAGATTGGTTCAACTTCAAGTTGAACACAACATCTCAATCAAACTTTCAATCCGAAACCCTCAAAATAAAAATATCAAAACACATAAGTACAAAGTCAGTAGTTACCGTGTTTTTCTATATGTGAATGTGGTTGTCATAAGGCACCATTGCACCTCTCTTTACGGCCTCACTTGATGTTAGATGAGCCTGACATGTGCGCGTAAAATGCTCACTTGATGCATCACTTGATGATAAAATTCACGTAGCGCGTCATTACTGATTCTTTCCACAGTGCAAAATTCACGTCAAACGCACCCGAAGCATTATATAGCAGACACCTTTTTACATACACTAAAACACAATTTAGACATCATGCATATCATAAAACATTTATTGGAGGCCATCTTGAACACTTTGTTAATGAATGACAATCTAAAGACACCGCAAGGCAAGAATAGACTAAAAGTTGGGCATTAGAAGCTGGCTTTGTGGACTTGGTCAAACCAAAAACGGGAAGTGATCGAAGCCTCAGGCTGCGTATTCTTTCTTACCAGAGAACAGAAAAAAGTTTTGTTAGTTCATCAAAGGAGTTAAACTACCAGATGGGTTCGGATCCAACTTCAAGCACAAAGTGACCGATAATGATACCAATATAACAGGCCTGAAATCTCATGACTGTCATATAATGATGCAACGTTTACTTCCTTACGAACTTCAGCAATTCTTGCCCGATGAGGTTGCAAAACCAATAATCGAGCTATGTTTATTCTTTAAGAAAATCTGCTCTGCAACTTTGATAGAGGATGACATGTTGAAAGCTCATGAAAAACTAGAGCAGGTGGGTCCGTTATTCTTGCCATCTCCGAGCTAAATATCCTCCTGCTTTCTTTGACATTATGATTCACTTGGTTATCCATTTACCTCTAGAGGCTCTTGAAGGCGGGCCTATTCGCCCCCGGTGGATGTTTCCGTTTGAAAGATTCATGAAGAAGCTAAAAGGTTATGTACGAAATAAAGCTAAGCCAGAAGGTTCGATTGCGAAGGGTTATGTTGCAGAAGAAGCATTGACTTTCAGTTCTTATTATTTTTGGGATGTTACCACAAAATTTAATCGTCCTGACCGTAATGTGGATCCCCCTCCCCTAACGTGTCAGTTTCAGGTGTTCCGATTACTATGTAAATCGATTGGTTTACGGTCGGTTATTCGGTTCGATGCCCAAGAGTTGAAGAAAGTGATATGGTATGTACTTCACAATAGTCCTGAAATCAACACGTACTGGTCCCAGTTCAAGAGGTAGGCATTTTTATTTTGAAACTTTTTTTCTTAACTTATCTTTTCGACGACTTATTCTAATACCATGAACGTTTTTCAGTAAAGTTTCCAACATATACATATGAAGAATTCCCCGACTGGTTTTGGGTCGCAGTAAACTTAAACTTATTTTGTGTACTTAAAATGTAAACAATAACGATATCATATTTAGTGTTCTTTATCTAATCCTATCTTCTTCATAGATCCGTCAACGTCACGTAGACAATGACCCAGGTGTTAGCGCAACCATCAAGTTATTCGCTTTGGCTTATTATAAAAAAAACCACTTTTGGCGATTTTAACAGCACCACCACATAACCCACTGCCACCACCACCACTCCCCATCACCACCAGTCACCACTGAACCCACCATCACATAACCCACTGCCACTCACACTCGCACACGAGCACATGAACCCCCCTCCTCCTCTAAACATAATTCTTTTCTTTACCCTCAAAATGATAATTCTAATAGGAAGTGGTGTTTAATTTTTGCAACGAATTGAAGTGATTGGTAGTGATAATCAAGTTTTAATTGCAAATTTTTGCAACAAATTGAACACACGAATTGATGTTTAATTATGTTAATTTTTTTTGGCAGTTAAGAGTGTAGCGGGTCTGAGTCCACAACCGAGCCGAGCCGAGTCCACAACCGAGCCGAGTCCACAATCGAGCCGACGACGAGCCAAAGGTATGTTATAATTTTTTTCTCCTTTTGGTATCCCGGGGGACATGTCGCCGGGGAATGCTTATTGTTTAAATTTTGTTAGTTTATAGTTATTATTAGGTGAATTGCGTTGAAATTATGTATGTTTCGTGTTTATACGGATATAGTGGTTATTATTGTTGTTGGAAGTGAAATATTAGATATAAGCCATTTGGTTAATGAAAGTTTGATAATTATAATAAGTTGTTAATGATAAAACTTTCTTGATATAGGCTGTTGGGTTACTTTGTGTTATTACCTTGAAATGTGCTCGTTCATTGAACCGTTTAGGAATGTTTTAGGATTTTAGTGATTAATTTCAGAAAACCCCCGTCTAAATTTAATCATACTATAAAAAACCCGTCTGAAATTAATTAATTTCATAAAGTCCCCTGTTTGGGACTGCTTTTTGAATGTTTTATCATGAATTTCTATATGTTATTCTAATGCTACTTATACAGATGTCAGCAGATGTTGCACGGGGTCATGGCGGTGACGGTGGCGGTGATGATCGTCCCCCTCTACACTAGATACCCACCGGTTGTGGGGGTTGCTTGGGCAACCGAGGTAAGAATTTCTGGATTATTGTAATACAAGCATAAACTTGATACATTTAATTTGCTTGCCTTGAATTTTATGTGACTTTATCACTCACTTAAATTTGCAGGTAAAGGCACCCGAAAACCCAATTTGGGTGGCAGGAGTGTGGGCAGGCAGCATACCCGCCAGGAGACCCGAAACCTAGGGTTAAAGGCCATCACGGATAAAAGTGGCCCCGTCCCGATCCGGTTTGAGTTTGGTGACAGAGAGACCCTGATGCCTCTCGGTGAGCATGCGGCTCATTGGGCCAACTACCTTGGGGAGCTCATTCGGGAGTTGCCGTTGCACCACCCTTCGTGGCGCCAAGTGCCGCCGGAGGAGAAGGCGGGGGTCATGGCAAGGATTGGGGTAAGTTATTTCATTATCCTTTTATGTTTATTTCATTATCGTGTTCATTTATTTAATTGTGTATATTTATCTAAATTCGTTTATTTATTTATATCATATAAATAAATAAACAAATTTAGATAAATATATAAATTATATCTCTAACTCTGTCTTTGTGGTATATGATTGCAGACCCAGTTTGACATGCGTCCTCACATGGAATCCGATCGCTGGCCACTTATCTATGCGGCCATCCAGCAGCATCTACAAAAGATCTACAATGGCAAGAAGGCTGCTCTTAAGGAAAAGCATTGGATTCCTGACTCGGACGGGACTTACGACCTGGAGCGCATCAGACAATCACGTCCCTCGCACATTTCCGAGGTCAATTGGGATGCGCAGATTGCGTTTTGGAATGACCCCAAGAACCGTGCCCGGGCTGCCCAAAATAAACAAAACCGGGCAAAGAGCAAGGTCGTATGCCGACAGGGATCCCGGTCTATTGCCGCCCTCCGAGATATGCATGTAATAAACATTATAATTATTTTACATATATATAATTAACGCTTTGGTGTGTTGTGATTTGTCATTTTTAATTTGTTTCATCTTATATACGTGTGTATGTGCAGATGGAGAGCTCAGCTACTAGAGAGTACCGTCGCTGATCCATACATTCTCTCTTTGACACATACTGTTAACGGCGTATTCTTGAACCCGGAGGACAAAGCTCTATATGTAAGTTCTGTTTCAAAACACGCACTTTAATGATTTGTCGAGAAATAATGTAGTAACCCGACTAATATATTAACTATCTTCTGTTTTTGTGATTACATAGGATGAGATGCTGAGGCTACAAGGTCTAGGCTCCAACACCGAGATGGGTGTGCCCTACACCGAGGATGAGATAATGGCCATCGTTCGCGGGGGCAAGCAGCGGGGGCACATTCCCGGTGTTGGTAGGGTTTTGCCACGACAGGGCACGGTCATTCCACCCCCGCCTCCATGCACGCACTCCTCTGATGTCGTTAAGCTCAAAAAGAGAGAGAAGGTGCTACGCGTCAGGTGAACAGTTCTTGAATAAAAAACAAAATAGAAGTTATTTAGGAGTGAGCTCTGACGCCGTTGCGAGATCTTGTGACGCCGTCTTGGTCTTCGTTGTGACGGCATCACGTTGTATCTGTGACGCCGTCTCTAGCTTCTAAGGACATTATCTTGAGAGATGTTGGTGTAGGTCCGTAGTCTCGTCCGTTTCTTCTCCAAATGAGCCCAAGTCACGTGAATTCTTCCAAATGCCTTCCAAATGTGAAATACCTGAAAAGGAATGATTAAGTACCTATTTTGGGCATAAATGCATGATTTAGGGGGCTAAACGACCCCGAAAAAGTATATAAAATAACACCTCACCACTTCAATACAAATCTGATATCTACATTCATAAGTTCTTGCAGATGTTCAAGAAACTGCACTTTAATATCAGTTTTGCTAAAGCGTTAGCTCAAATGCCAAAATATGCTAAGATGTTGAAAGATCTCCTTACTAATAAGGATAAACTTCTAGAATTGGCTAATACTCCTCTTAATGAAAATTGCTCAGCGGTCCTCCTTAAAAAGTTACCCGAGAAACTTGGAGACCCTAGGAAATTTCTCATTCCTTGTGATTTTAGTGAGAGTTTGAGGAATGATTGGCCCTAGCCGATCTAGGTGCCAGCATCAACTTAATGCCCCTATCTGTTTGGAAAAAGTTAATGTTACCTGAACTTACACCCACTCGTATGACCTTAGAGTTAGCTAACCGATCGGTTGATTACCCGGTTGGTATATGTAACAACCCGAGTTTCACGACGAGTATGACGATCACGGATTCGACGTCATAATTATTATTTTATGAATTTCTACGATCGAACGTCGACATTTAAAATTTTATTTGTCATGAATAGTTATTTTCGTATTTTATTACGAATGGAATTTAAAAATCTTTATTTTTAGTCGATTTGCGAGTCAACGTTTGACCGCGCAACCGTTAAGCGTTTTTAGCATCATAATAAGCTATGACGCGCCTCGTTAATGTTTTATTTTTGTAAATTATATTTTTACGGACTCCGTCGCCTTTTGTTCCTCGACCTTGGCCGAAACTCGCGTTTAATGTTCATATTTTATTTAAATGGTGACAAGTGCTACTTTTTATTAAAAGTTTACAAAATAAATACAAGTAAATAAAAACTTTATAAAAAATTTATGCATGCTCTCCCCTAGCCACACTATAGCCGACGGCTATAGTCTCCCAACACATACAAACCAAACATTTTGAGTTCCCAAGTCTATAATGATTGCACTTATACTTCCCAAGGTTTGTTTAAATACTTCTACACACAAAGGAAGAAAACATATAATAAAAATTATTTTTCTCCTCTTCTCCTTGCTCTCCCTTGTCCGGCCACATATACACACACATATACAAACCATAAATCAAATTTTGATTCTTGAAAAACCTATTCAATCACAACCTAAATGATACCTAAGATATTAGAACAAGGTGGGGACTAGTTTTCTTGTCTTTCTTTTCCCATTGGTGCTCGTCGAACCCACTAACCCACACACACTTGATGTTTTATTTTTCCAACTATCAAAAATAGTTTAGGTGATGATGTCTTAATCATCTAAGGTGAAAAGGGGTACATGCAACAAGGTTTATGCATGTTGGGATTTTGAATAAAACAAGAAGGATTATGTTAGTAAAATGGGTTTTGATCAAAGATACTAATTAGAAACTAGTGGGAAAAGGAGTAGTAAAGTGTTAGTGAAAGATTTGGTTAATAAAAAGTTAAGGTTTTGGTGTTTTGGCTTGGTTTGAGTCGCGGCTAAGACAAGGAGGAACAAATCAAGTCTGAGTTTTTGTCTGATCTAGCTTATTTAAGCTTTGCAAGTATATCTAATACTAGTGCTATTTTTATTTTTGCGATTCGATTGATTTTCGGTTATTGCATGTGATGAAATCCGAGAGATATTGCGTCGTCTAGTTAGATTTTTGTTGTTGGTTGATTGAACGAGTTGAATATTGATTATAGGCTATTTTAGATGTGTTGTGAAAAAGAGGCAGGAGATTTTGAAAAATCTGATTTTTGTTTGAAAAATAAGATAGAGCTTACTTAAACGACCGTTTTGATATAAAATAGCGCTTCTAACTCCTAATAACGAAGACTCTAGAGCGAAAACAAGATATACATTTTAAGTCCAAAAATTCAGCACTTGTGGTAAATATTAAAAGCTGGCAGATTCGAAAACGTCCGATTTGAGCACTTTCGAGTCTGTTTCGGCCTTCCGGCGAAACACGAAAGTTGTTCGGAATGTCGTTTTACTTTGCCGCGAGGTTGTTTTAAAATCGCGTAATAACGGGTCAAAACTGAAAGTCAATTTCTGCACTTTATTAAAAATATAATAAGTTCTAGCAGAATCTCGTAAGGGCATTTTTGGTCATTTTCTGTTGAGATTCAGGTCTCGGCTAAAACTAAATATTTGCCCGGAACGTCGTTTTGCATAAAATCTCTTTAGAGTCTGAGTTATGAAAATGTGATATAGTGGGTCGTTTTGGTCGGGTCAGATTTAGTAAAATATATATACAAGGGTAAAAGCTAAATAAAGTCCAACGTTGACTTTTGAAAGTCAACGGGTTGATGTGAGACTTGTTGAATGTTTATAAAAATAATAAACGCTATTATTTTTACGAGTATAACATTTTAGACTTAACGACTTTTACGAAAGGGAATGATTCTAAAAATAGTAACTTTTGTAATATACAAAATATAACTCCGATACGAGTAATTAATAACCAAATTGGGTGTCGAAGGTACAACGAGATAAGTGAATATTTTTATAAATATAATTAGATGACGAGACTTACTAGAAATAGTAACTTTCCGAAAATAGCAACTTTCCAAAAATAGAAAGTTTTCGAAAATAGAAAGTTTTCGATTAAGTGGCGTATCAATTATGTGAGGTTTAGGATCTAGGACGCGCAAGTGGATTTCTCATCACATGTGTATGTATATTTATATCGTCTTAATGGTTGCGATGTACGCACTATTCGATCGTACTTTATAGTATAGTAATCGAGCGACAAAAATTATAGGTCTCGCAGTTGAGTTCGTTGGTGAGACGTCTTTGGATTGTTTCGGTTATTTTGATCTTCGGTTTAGATCAAGGTGAGTTCATAGCCTCGCTTTTGAACTGTTTTAAATGTTTTAAAACCCGCGAGGGGGATACATGCTTGTTTTGAAAAGTGAACGCAATGTGTTTTGATACGTGATATGATTCCATGCTATGAGTTTATGCCTTTGACTGTGTACTCGTTAATTACTGAGGAGGTAAACGTTGAATGCATTAAATAGATCTATTGGGTTTGACAACTCTATCTGGGGTATGAATCCGAAGGTGAGCACCCTATAACGGACATTTTGTATTGAGAAATGGGTGGTGGCATACTACCCGGTCACTTATTTGTCTATCATGATAAATGTGTTAAGGTACGGTACACGAGCTCATGTGGTGGAAATCATGATATAACTTGCCTTGCTAGCAACGTTATAATTGTTTTTGAGGAACCAAATATTACGTTCTGACTGTTATTTGTAAACTCTATAAATTCACTCAACGTTTTATTGACGTTTTTAAGCATGTATCTCAGGTATTGGTGCTATTAATGGCTTGGATGGAACGGGACGCGGATATCTGGGATTGTGACTCGGTGAAAAGTTATACATTTTATAAAAATGGGATTTGTAAGAAAGTCGTGCTGCGATTTATTAGAAAAGAAATTTTTAAAGTTATTTGGGACATATGAAAAATGTAATTATGATCAATATAAGAGATAAATAGTAGTTTTTTAATTTAAATCATTATAATTATAATTTAATTTATTTTTTGATATATATGAGTATCTAAAAGTTTAGAAAAAATATTGATGTAATTTCAAAAGTTTAAGAAAGACATTGATGTAATTAAAAAAGTGAAAATGATATTTATGTAATATTGAACTTAGGGAAGAATATACATGTGTAATTCTTTAAAAAAATAAATGAGATGAGTAAAATAGGAAAGCTAATATATTCATGCTTTAAATTTTCAAAAGTGAACAATGATTTGGGATAGGGATGGCAAAAAATCTCAAATCAAAACTAGTTAGAGCGGGGAAGGTCATGTTTATCGGGTAGGTTACGAGGCGGGTTTGGGTCAAAATGGATTTTAATTGAGTTTGGGGAGGGAGCGGTGCATGACATCCCCGCCCCGCCCACCCGAAACATATATACATATATATTTATATTTATACAATATTATGTTAATATTTTCGTAATAAAAACATATTTCTCTAATATTTATTTGTTTTTCTATCTAAGTAATATTGCAAATTGTGAAAACTTGTTAAATGATATATTTAAAAGAGAAGTTGAAATTCGTGACAATGTAAGGTAGCATTGTTTATGTTTAGTACAGTCGTTGAAGACTTAATAGGCACTTATTGGAATGATTAAGCATAAATTAATGAATCGGTCAGAGCAAGTGGTGTTTGATAAAATTATAAAGGTGTTAAACGACAATTATTTGCACTGAATGGGCCATAGCATGGCAGTAGCCTTTCCATTCAGCAGGCATCGACGTCCAAAATTCTTTCTTTGTTATGTATTTAGTGGATATTGTTAGTTTAACATATATGAATTTTTTTATGTCAAGAATATACAAGTTCAAACTAATTTATATGATGCCACGTAGAGACTAAAAAGGTATGCTCCATTACAAAACAATGCACAAATCTTGACATGTACTTGAGAAAATATGTAACATTTGATGTCACTAACTCTTTTTATTTTCACAATAAGTCATATCAATTATATTATACAACATTTGTTTAAGTCAAGTAGTGAGCCTACACTCTTGCGAAGCTGCCGAAACGACACTCGACGGCAACGCGAAAAACTAGCTTGTGTGTTATACGTATTACGATTGTAACACGCGGGTAAAAATCATTGTTCTTAACTTTTATCAAAAAGTATAATCCTTTACTAGATTATATGAAAAAGGTTAAAATATCAATATACTATGATTCAGGGTATTATTCAGAATAGATATCAAACATTCATGTTCATTCAGAATTACACTCATTCAACACTATAAATCATTTAGTGTCTTTGATTCATTCAACGCTAAATCACAATATTTTGTCAAACAACCCCTTAATAAGGTTGGTGCGTACTTGATTATTAATGGACTCTCAATTGTTCAAACTATTGCTGATGATGTAAAAATAATAACAAACATGAAACGGGTGAGGGCTTGGTCAAAAATCACGCCCAAAAAAGACACTCTGATATAATCTCTACGAGTAAAGGGTGGGTTTTAGAGAGCATCACGTTTTAACGAGACGTTCCA
The DNA here is from genome assembly GCA_026074375.1 of Tanacetum coccineum. Classification (NCBI taxonomy): domain Eukaryota; kingdom Viridiplantae; phylum Streptophyta; class Magnoliopsida; order Asterales; family Asteraceae; genus Tanacetum; species Tanacetum coccineum. The sequence goes on from BQNB010055212.1 coordinate 15,876, forward strand.
ATTAGAGCCTCGATGAGAATAAGGGCAGGTTTGGGTAGAAATTTGGTGAGTTTGATGATGAAAAAGACCGCCCACCTCAAACTTACCTGGTTGTTATATTTAATTCAAAGAATTGATATTTACACATAATAAATTGATCAATACACATAATTTTTTTTGTAAATTGATAGTTATCCCCTCTTTATATTTAGTTTATCATTTGACTTTTACTCTCAAAAATTGCAACAAGCCCTCCATTTTATATTTACTTCTTGACACTTTTTTCCTGATTTCACCGTCTCTATCTTTCGGTGTTCAAATCATATATTTAACAACGTACTACTCTTCTCAAAACTTGTAGCAACCCTCATTTTGTAAAATCCCTATAGCATTTTATACGACATAAGGTGCTCATAATAAATTAAAATGCTTAGATCGTATATAGCATGCTCGTATACAAATCCGCATCGTATACATTTATCACAATAATTCTATCTAGTTTTACACAAAATTGCAACTTTTCCTTATGATTGCTGAAGTGAAGCAAACTACAATTTTAGTTCTATCTTTTTTTTTTGGCACTTGTTAATCCTACATGAATAAAGAGTACTGGCATTCTGTTGTTATTCAATGTAAAAAAAATTCCCTTAACAAAGCAAACCTTTATTGAATCAAAAAACCATGGCAACAATACAAAACTTGTCATAAACCTTGAGACAAATGCAAGAACACATATATACAAAAAAATGTCAACAACAATGCGACTACACAATAGGCCCAAAAAAGAGCAGATACAAAGCAAATGTAGGGCACGAAGCCAAAGCGACATCATAAACTAAACCTAAAGCATTAATGATCTAGCAAACTCAATACTCATTCAATGGGTCCTGTATGGGAGCATGATAAAACACTACAACAAAACATGCCTAATGCAACAGTCAAAATCCATTGCATATATGTTAGTCAATAAAGAGGTATAATGTTACTTGTTTCCACAACATCACCAATCTAATTATTTTAATTCCAATTGTTTTAACAATTCATTCCAATAAAAAAGTTCTATGAGCTAAACACAGATTGATCCAAGTAAGGATTTTACAAATCAGCAAAAACAACTCAAATATGGATATAATCTAGTCGGGTACAATAATTTACAAGGAAATAAAGAATTTCCAAAAGCATGTTTACACAAATAACAGATAAACAAAAAAACAATCAGTGATTTAGTAATATGCAAACTAATTCAAAAAAAAGCTATTGTATTGGCAAGTAAGAGAATACTTAAGATTTTTGTAACGGCCAAATAACGAATATTGATGGAGATTTTTAACCTCATACCATGAGTTGAAGATAGAGTAATGCTTATCAGTTCCATAGAATGCAATTTGTATTCCAATGCTCCAATCAAACTCTCCCCTTTAAAGTAAAACTTATTAAAAAGTTAAAACTAGATCCCAATGTATTTATGAACTTTAAATCGAAATACATTAAATACTGCATATGTTAATGTAGCGTCATTGTACATATAACGTTATATTTTAAACAATAATTACTAGAACAATAGAAATTTACCTATTAGGCTCAGTGTGAATATTGATAAACGATAATTGATAAACGAGAGGTGGTAGTGTGTGTGTTGTTAAAAGAGAGAAGATTGCTTGTAGCTATGGTGACCGGTAGCACAGATCTAGATAAAATTGGGATAGGTGGGAAAGTATTTGGGACTAGCGGGAAAATGAAAATTGGGAAAATGAGTATTTTTCACAATCTTTGTGCTAATAGTAGTAATACAAACCTTTCTTCTTAAGCAGCACTAACTTTGATAAGAGCAACAGTAATTCCAAACAGTCTTATAAAGCTTTTAATCCCAACAATCCTCCCCTAAACTTGATATTTATCTTCAAAATCATCAAGTTTCTTCATTCAATGTCTTCACCATCACTAGGATGATACTTTCAAACACTTTACTGTTTCTTGAGTTGTTTTGTCATAAGCTTAAGAAGCTGATAACACATTTAATTCCAATAGTCAGATTTCAGCTTCTTATTTAGCATATCAGTGATTGTTGCAGATGTAAGGGGATATCTCATATCTACTAGCATATAGACATTCATATCTTCAAACCTTACAAAGTGTACTCCACATGAATCATATAGCCTCCAAAGCAATACTTTCTTTCCTTGCAAGTTCCTCCATATTAGATCTTATATATGATGTTCAAACAGTCTTTATATCTCCCCATAGCACTCTTTCATAGCCTTATTCTGGCCTTGTATTCTCATGCTTTGCTTTAACCAACTTATATAGATTTTCCAAGTCTTCTATGTCAAACTATTTGAGCAGTTGACTAAACAATAAGTATGTCTTGGCACTTCCATCAACTCTCATTATTTCATAATATACATTCCTTCCTTTTCTATGAATCTGAAAATTTACAATGGGTGCAGGCTTGGTAGCTAGGGGTATAGCATTAATTGCAACATCTTCTTTTGTAACCAGCTCAAAGCATTGTTGAAGATCTTCTCTTTCTTTATCATCATCCACCTTTTGCTTCTTTGTAGGCTCTTATTCTAGCTCATCACTTGCTCTTTTAGAACTGTTTTCTTCTTCTTTTATCTCACTGCCTTCTACCAATTCTGTATCCATGTCTACAAATGTATATACCCTTTTCATAGCATTCTTAAATAATTCTTAAACACTGGCAAATGACTTGTTTTTCAAATCTTTGGGCTTCCATCCTACCATGTTTTTCAGGTAAGTAGTCATGATACTTCTTTGTTGAGCTTTGGTAGGTGGTTTATTTCTCCTTTCTTCTGCTCTCTTAGCTACAAAGTGCTTCCTCCTTTTTTCCAAGAGTTGTTGAAACAACTTAAACTTTTCTTCAATTGTCAACTCTTCTTGTTCCTCTGCTTGCAGCCTTTGAGCTAATTCATAGTCAGTTTCTACCTTATCCTGAATATCATTCCATTGTGTAATTTGGGCAGCATTAGCTTCTTCCTTTTCTCTTGCAATCCTCTCTTCCTTATCAAATTGAGCTTGTAGCCTTATAGCTTCTTGTTCATCAAAGAGGACTTGATCTTTTGACTTCATCTTCAAAGGTTCTTCATACTCAATCATTTTTGCCTTGCCTTTGTCCTGTGAAGGTTTTGATGCAGATGATGGTGTTGTTGTTGTAAATTCTCTTGGATCTTGAATCATACCCCTCTAACTTTGGGTTTTGCAGATTTGATCTCTATTAAAGTCTGAGCCATGGTCAATTCATCAACAGTTGTTGTTGTAGCACTTTCAGTAGTAACTTTAGCAGTACTAACTACCTTTTCAACCTTAACTTCCTGCTCATCTAAAACACCCATATCAAACATTAGGTTATCATCATTCCTCTCACGAGTCTCATCAATCAATGTAACCTCTGCATCAACATCAATATCAGCTATTTTCCTCCCCTATTTGGATGCATCCTCTTGATCACCCAAACCTTCATCTTCAGAGGAAACAACTTATGCAGATCTACCAATCTTGAATAATGTTTTCATCCTTGGAGCTTTTGACTTCCTTTTCCTTTCCAGCTTCTTGACTCTCTTCTTCAAACTAGCAATCTCCTTTGCTTGAGCAATCTTTGTTGTTTCTAAGTCAAGAACTTTATCAGATAGTTTTGTACAAAGGTCCATCAATTCATTAAGTGACAATCTATCCTCCCTACTTCCAAGTGTGTTAACTCTTGAGAGAGGTGGGTCATTAGACTGTGTAGGTACATGTTCCTCATTGGCAACCTCATCTGCTATATGCTCTGTAGGACCACTAGATTAAGGAATCTCAGTGTCTTTTCTCTGTTTTCTCCTAGATTGTTTCTTCTGAGGTTGTGATGTTGATTGTTGAATGATGGGTGTATGATGGGGATCAGTTGGTATTTCTGAACCTTCACCTATTTCTTCATGAGCTTGAACCATCATAGTTTAAAATAAAGGGGTAACTCTTCCAGAAAATCCTTTCCCTTCCCTCTTCATGTTCCCAAATATCTTCTTAGTATGAGAGGGGGTAACAAAAATTCTTTTATGACGTGACATATCCCCAACTTGTTTATTCATAAATACTTGTACGAATCTCAGATACATCCAAAATTGTACCATACTATCAACATTCTTCACCATATTATCAAATATATACTTGGAAAAGTTAAAATTTTGGTTTGTAGCTAAGCAAATTATTGCAGAGGCCATAGTGCTACTAAATTTGTTCCATGCAGTAGTCTTAGCACTTAGGCATTGCAAAATTGTATGAATTAAAAACTTCCATTGAGGAGAAAAGAATGCCTTGTAAAATGTAAGCTTCTAAGATAGCATTTAGTAGACAATCAACACCATTAGCGTCTTCCAGTTAAAGATCTCTCCTTATTGTGGATTCAATTATAATCACCTTTTTCTTATCCACTAGGGCTTGCAATTATACTTCCCTATTAACCATTTTTGCTTTGACAGTATCCCATAACT
>BQNB010055212.1:21274-39208 GCA_026074375.1 Tanacetum coccineum
CGGCGTCAAGAAGTTTTTCAACCTCTTTTTTGATGACATCGTGGATTTTTGGATTCACTCGTCTTTGGTGTTGAACCGCCAGTTTGTGGTCCTCTTCCATAAGAATCTTGTGAGTACAAAATTCAGGGTTAATACCCTTGATGTCGGAGAGTTTCCAAGCAATAGCTTGCTTGTGTGACTTCAAAACCTTTATGAGAGCGGCTTTTCCTCGACACTCAAGTCTTTAGCAATCATGACGGGCAACTTGTTGTTACCTTCCAAAAATACGAATTCGAGATGAGGAGGTAAGTCCTTAAGCTCGACCTCGGGAGGTTCATCAATTGACGTCGATTCGGTTCGTCCGTGGGTAAGCCCTGTACATTATGCTAAGGAATTTGGTCATTATGCTAAGGAATGCAGAAAGCCAAAACGGGTTAAAGACTCCACATATCATAAAGAAAAGATGTTGTTGTGTAAACAAGCTGAGAAAGGTGTTCAACTTCAAGCAGAGCAATCTGATTGGCTAGCAGACACGGATCAATCAACTTCCCAAGAAGAAAATCAACTTATCCCCCATAGGAGTTAGAGTCAGAGAAGAGTATAAACGATCGAGTCAATAATAAGGAGTGGGATTGTCACTTGCGATCACCATCGGAGAAAACCGAGAACAGCTTAAGAATACTCCTCATAAAGTCCCCATTTCACTAACGACGATTCGGTTTGCCGGTCATATCATCGTAAGTAGAAGAAGATCTCGAAAGTTTGGTCAAGGTTGAATGTTATGGCATCTTTTCCAACACAAGAGTTAATTTCACCTCGTACACAACAAACAAAGCACGTCTGATATTAAGGAAGTATCTCCTTAGAAATAGGGAACTCGGGGCCGGCACAAATCCAAAAAAAAATTCTACGACTACAAAGTCCGGTCGGTGAATATTAAACTTTTCCTACTTTTAGGTAGACAAATCATCGTAATACTGATCCAGGTTTGTAATCTAAAACGTCTGCAAGTTCAAGAGTCATCAATAAGGCGTGAGCTCAGGAAGAGTAATCTTTATCCAACACGGATAAGGCAGAGATTTATGATAGCGCCAAGATCTGGCTAAGGCTAAGCACTAATCCATCTCTGGAAAAACACATGGTATAAGAAATTTGTCCGGTGTCCCTCCAAGGTTTTTTTCCTCAGGGTAACTTTGATGAGGATAACCGCCGAACAAAACTGCCATTCAAAAGGAGTTCTAGCATTTCACTAACTTTCTTTGTTTCTAATAAATTGCTTTAAGATTTGATGCAAATTTTTGTCAAAAGAATCAAATGCATCCCAATCCCGCTAAACTAAATTTGAAACTCATATCTGAAAGATTTTGTAGAATATCTCAACCTTGGTCGTTAACTTATTCACGGACAGCTTTACATCAATTTACGTGCTCGATAGGATATGAACCTTTGACGGTTTTAGGTTAGCCATCGAAAACACTAACGGGATCAACAACCGGGCTCAGAATTTGGTATTTTGAGATTAAACTTTGGACAACCGGAGGTTGACGACATGTGTACTTCTGTTATAAGTAGGAAGGCACCGTGTCCTTTGTCACCTCTGGGTTCAACGTTTCACTACTTAGGGGGAGATGAAGTAGTAAGGAACGTGGGTCCATGATAAGCAATACCACTTCGGGTGGTAAATACCTTTCAAATCTAACCATCCGGTTAGTAATGTGTACTAGGGAGTGTCCCGAACCTAAGTAGAAGCGGTATTGGAATTCACAAACTTGGAAAGCATGTCCGTTAAATTAGTCATTTGATTTTGCAAGTTTTGGTTCTGATTCTGCATATTTCTCATCACTGCATCATTAGCTTTGACGTAATTTTGAAAATCATCCTTCGACACACCTTGTGTTTGCGGAGCTGAAGCTTGGTAAGGTTGAGTTTGGTGAACCGGGGGTTGATTAATCGGAGGTTTGAATAATTATGCTAGTTGGTTAACCAGGGGTGGTAGTGAAACTTGGTTGTAATTATTTCCCCGGTTTTGTTATTTCCTTGGTTGTTTTGAAGGGAGGAAAACCGGGAAGTCGAATTTGATTAGCAATCGGGGCTCGGTAACTCGGAATTTCCTTGATTGAAATTAGCTACAGCTGCTTGGTAAACATTCTCTAGAAAATTATGTTACGTAAACGTTGCCCAAGTTGGCGGGACAATTTCGGTAAGACTGATACCACCACAAGTAACACAACTTTTCCTCCTCAACCGCTTTGACGGGATGAGAGCTTGGGTTTGTTTTCTCATTTTCGAGAAGTAAAGCTTTCATCACATTATCTTTAAGTTTCACAGCAACATCAGGGAGAAATACCGAGTAAACTGCTCGAACTCACATTTTTGGCAACACCGGTTTGTTACGTACAATTACGAACAATGGATTTGCTTTTAAATTATTCTTAGCAATCACGAGGCATTTATCCAAAAAGTTACCACCTGAGCTGCGGAATACAATGGAATACTTGAACATTTAGAGTTCAAAGCATTATAGAAAGTATCGAGTTGATGTAACTATGAAAATCCATGATGTGGGCATGCTCGAAGAAGATCATTAAATCGGTCCCATGCCTCGTAGAAAGTTTCATCAAATCGTTGTTGAAATCTCGTGATTTCATTTCGAAGATTTGTTGTTTTGGAAGGAGGAAAAAATTTGTTAATGAATTTCGAAACAAGATCATCCCATTGAGAATCGATCGAGGGGGTTCATTTTTCTACCAAATCCGGGCTGCAACCCTTTAGAAAAATGGGAAAACATAAGCTTTACCAACGTACCGGACGTTCAGGAACTTCATCGTAGCAGTGATTTAGGTTGAAATAACGAATGTGTAGCATGAGGGTCTTCTATGTCATGTCCGGTAAGAATTGTTTTTTTTTGACGAGGGTAAGCAAACCGTGCGTAATTCAAAGTTTCCCGGTAAGCTCGGACGCCGCGCGGAGAACTCGCTGGGGGCGGAGGGCCGCGGTCCCGCGCCTGTCCCGCGCCCGACGGCGCGAAGTCGAGCGTGCCCCCGGTCCAGCATCCTCCGCGGTCCTTCCTGGTCCGGTCCGGCGGTCAGGTAATTTCGGCACAACAATGCAACGACGTACCCAATGTGGGTGCTTCAGCATTGTAGACATAGTACGATTATCATCCATTGTAAGCTACGAGAATAAGGGTTCACAAAGATTGAATGGTTCACAAAAGTCGGATTGACTTGTTGTTGGTGACGGTTTAGAAATAACAGATTGATAACAGTGTTTCATAAGCTAAAATATTAACAAGAAAATTTTATACTATTTTTTCAAGTTTTTTTTTTGTCTTTTAATAAAATTTTAAATACGGACAATGAAATAAGACACTTAAACCTAATAATCAACTTCCGTCTCGGTAACTCTTCAAAAGAAAAACGCACAAAAGAGTTTGTTTAACTTTCGAAGGTGAGCCGTACGTCGCAAGAGACACAAAAGGTAAGTTTTTGATCTTTGTACGGGAAACTTATTGATGATATTACTACTTCACTTGAAAGTTTGTTTGTTGGTGTTTCTTTTACCAACTTGGTGAAATCTTTTTTTTTCGTTTTTAAGGATATGTTTTTTAATGTTTTTGGTTTTTCTTTTTTTTAGATTTTTGTTTTATATTTTAATTATAACTAATAAAAGAAAATGAAAAAAAAAATTTGTATTTTTTTTTTATATGAAAAAAACAAAATAACTTCTCTTGGAAAGGATCTTCAAACAAAAATTTTCAAACGGCTTCAACAATCGTAGACAATCCCTCCCCACACGGCGCCAAAAACTTGGTCCTCTTCTGACTACACTCTTTAATATATAGTAAATATATATATAATATACTTATAAATATATAAAAAGAAAAGTAGGAATCAAAAGATCTCAGTTATAGTAATATCCCGGAAAGAATGATTCTCCAGGTAGTTATCCCCATGAGGAAAGACCAATTGAAAGTACCGGAGAGGACGTTTTTGAGGAATGATAGTTTGAATGGATAGATTGATATTGTTTTTCTAAAACTACAAGAAAAATAAGGCAAAAACTTAAAACTACTTAAGGAAAAACAAATATTAGCTAAAAACGTAAAATGAAACCCTTAACTGTGCTAAAAACCCTAAATTTCCAAAATAAACTTATAAATGAATTTTCAATTTAATAAAACTCTAATTAACTAAAAATAAGATTAAAGAAAACTAGAATGAAAATACGGAGTAAATTGAACTTAAAAACACAAAAAACATAAACTGGAATGAATCCCTTCTTTTAAAAAGTGAAATTATGCAAATTAAACCAAAACCTGACGGAAGCAAAACTATTTTTCCTAAGGAACTATAATGAAAAAGAAAAAATTTCTAAAAAAGAATTATATTTTTTTGACTTTTTTATATTTTTTTATGAATTAAAAACGATTTTAAAGAAAATTAAATATAAAAAATACTAAACATTTTATAAAAATTCTAAAAAAATTACGAAAAATAGCTTGAATGGTGAAGAATCTATGAAAAATAAAATTGGAGACACAGCTTATCAAATAAGATGCGAAATAAGCTAAAACAACTTATAATACTAAAATGCTTTAAACGTGTATAAGGAATAAATTTTGCAATTCAAAACTGAAAAAGACCCCAGGGCACGTTGGTAGGGATTGAGTGTTTGTGAGGTGTTAATAAAGGAGAGGATGTTGAGGTCAGGGTTCAGAGCCTTGCTCAACCCGACTTCCATCTTCCCTTTTTAATTTAATTATTTTAGAAAAAGTTTAAAAGGGCAAAAGTTGGAAAACTGCTTAATATTAAACTATTTGTGAAAGACAATTTTATTAAAAACTATTTAAAAAGCTAGAAAAATGGCTTAAAAGTTTCAGGCAACCTACACTTAACCATTTTTTTTTAGTTTTACTTTTTAAATCAGAAACTAAATAAAAAAAGGCTATATAAACTAATGATAAGCTAAAACTAAAACTTTATAAGCTATAAGCTACTAAAAACTATCCTATCAAGCTTATTTAAGCTAGAAATGAGCAAAAAGCACAAGCTATAAGCTGAGAATCCAAATAAGCTTTTTCAGCAAAACTTAGTTCTAAACAGGCCTAATGACACTTTTTAAGCTTAAATTTCTATAAGCTAATGGACTCTAAAGATAAAACAGCTTAAAGAGACTTAAACCTAGACCTACCAGCTACTTAAAACTACTTTTGATGAAAAGTATTTGAAAAAACAATTTGCTTTAAGAAAAAGGCTATTTAATAAACAGCTTATTCACTTTAACATATTCTGAGTTAACCTTTATTTTGAAATGGGAAAATTGGCAAACTTAGAGCATAAAAACAGATAACAAAGATATGCTGATTTTTGTAACTAACTTTAACAAATTAACAATCCTCCCTATGAATCTCCTGAATGCTTAAAATCAAAGTCTAGTCTCTAAAATTACCCTCTGATTTTTGATGTTGAAAAATGACTTTTGTTTGTTAACACTGCTGATGCAGTGTGCACAATTATGTCACAAATCAAACTTTGACAAAGTGCATGCCAAAGAAACCCATTCTAACACTTATTAATCACTAATCTAAGAGTAACTAATGCTATGGGGCAAATATCTAAATTATCAAGCTATAAAAATGCAAAAGATATTTTAGCAGATTTGACTTATATTAAACTAATCTATAAAAACTTGCTTTGACCAAACTTAGCTTATATATCCAACACAAACTAACTTATTTATGAAGTTTACACCAACAACAAAGGACCAATTGGCCTCAAGCAGTACTAACTCTTAGTTAGTACTTACTGTTGTGCCAAACACCTCCTTATTTCTTCAAAAATCATATTAAAACTTATGACAATGAAATTTAAACTACTAAATTAATTAAACAAAGCAATAAACATCAAATATAAGTAAATCTAAGCTACTAAAAGCAGTAATAAGTAAGCAATAAGCTAGATAAGCATAAATTAAGCTAGAATGCAAAGTAAAGCTTCATAAGGTAAATTGGAAAAACTTACAAGAACCTTAGCTTAACAAAGGCTTAATAAGCTCGTGGAGCTACTCTACAAGCTCTAGCTTATCCAAAGGATAAGCTAGGAAAGTCCTATGAACTCTTCCATTGCTAGTTCATCATCCAAAAAGCATAAACCCGTATAGACATTATGTTTGAACTGTTATTTAAGAGAATTAAAATGATTAAGTGAATTAATGAGATTCAAACTAGCTTAGAGACTAATTGAGCTTATCAAGAGCTTATAACTATTCTATGGAATAGAAACAGATTAATAATCATAATTTATATAAAAGTGAGCTGAGAAAAAAATATATAGTAGGAAAACTTGACTTCTAATAATGAAAGAGATGATTACAATACTGGAAATTTAAAATACATTAAGAAGAACAATACGCTAAAAACCAGTTTTAAAAAGAAAAATACTTAAGAGCTAAAAAATTTAATAAGCTAAAAATAACCTCTCCCTTCACTGTGTGAGAAGAGGCCCTATTTATAAGTTTGAGAAAGAATGATCCTGCTTCTTTACAACGCTCCCTGAGATGATCTCATCCCTTGAATCATTGTCCAATCATTGGATCCACTTAGGAACCGTAGATTGATATTGCAGCACGATGCCAACGTGACATTCATGGTGTCAGATGCCTTTTGTGCTTCTTTGTATTGAGATTTAGTACACAATCTCAATCATTGGTGTTTTCGTTAATTGCCCCGTGTGTCCTCCTTGTGCGCTTGAATCAATAAGAGCTCCAATGACGATAACTCTGCCACATCGTAAACCTGGTCCCTTGAATAGAAAAGCCACGTCCTCAATTTGGATTTACCCCTTGATTTGATGCGAGGTAAATCGGAGGAGACAATGAATAGTAACAAACAGAATTTCCCGCGCCCTCTTTCTTTTTATATCTTTGTTTGACCCGTGGTATGTGTGGGTTTGACTTAGGCTCGGGTGTTTTGATTTTGGGCTTGGGTTATTTGAAAGGGTAATGGGTTAATGGTTTTATAAGAATTTAACGACCGTTATCTCTTTATTATAAAGGAGATAACAGTGTTAGGGTTTTTGGGCTTTTTGTGAATTTGGTTTAACATTAAGGGTATTTGTGGTATTTTCAAAGGATTTTGTCTTCTTGCGATTGACCAATGTTGACCAAGGATTGACTATGTTGACAATGGATTGACTATGTTGACCATTGATAAATACTTCTGGCTCTTTTGCACTCTTTTCGTTCCCGTGTCCGTGTTTGTCCGGCTTTGTCCGTTTTCTTGTGATTTTTGCATTATCCCCCTATCCTACACATTCACAATAACAAATACACAAATACAAGCATATTATTTGCATATTTAGATCATTTAGAGGGCCATTTTTGGATATAATAAAAGCTAATGTTGATTCTCACATATCAGCAGTACATAACATCCTTTTCAGCGCCATATCAACCTCTTTCTCTTCCATAATCTTGTTCAATTATCAAGAACAACCAGTATCAAACATAAATATCACCATTACCACCCTTGAGTCTCATCAACTAATGAAACCTCTGCATCTTGGACATTTCATCAATTTTCCTCCCACTGTTTGGATGCACCTCCTGATCACCCAAACCTTCATCTTTAAAAGGAAACCACTCTTACAGATTCTACCAACCTTGTAATAACCTTCTGAGCCTGTGAGTTATTGACCCTCCTTTCTTTTCTAACCTCTTAACCCTCTTCTTCAATTTAGTAATCTCTGCAGCTTGAGAGATCTTTGTTTTCTCCAAGTCCAAGACTACTTTGTGATAAGCTTGTACAAAGTTTCCATCAATTTATTTAATTTTCAGTCTATTCCTTACCACTTAGCAGTTGTATCATTGGAAAGTGTAGGTACACTTGCCACAGAATTTATATCATCACTTACAGTATTTGTAAGACCACTAAGTGATGGAACCACATTGACTTTTCCTCTGTTTCCTTCTATACGTTTCTTCTGAGGTTTAGATGTCATGGATGAGTAGGTAGTGGTTTGTAAATGATGGGAATCAGTTGGTATCTCTAACCTTCACCTACTTTTTCTTGAGGCTTCAACAGTCATTGTGGAAATAAATTGTGTGTCCCTACCAGAAAAGTCTTTTCCCTGCCTCTTCATGTTAGCAAAGACCTTATTAGTGTGAGAAGGTGTAACATAAATCCCTTTATGTTTGGACATTCCTTCAACTTGTTTATCCAGGAACACTTGCACAAACCTTGGATACATAAGAAATTTAACCCCACCCTCCAAGATTCTACACCATAATTCAAAAAAATGTACTTGGAAAAGTTGAATTTTAGTTTGTGGCAAGACAGATGACAGCAGAGTCATAGTGCTACTAAATTCGTTCCAAGCAGTAGTCTTAGCACTAAGAGCACTATGCAGAATTGTAGGATAAGACATTTTTTATTGAGGGTGAAAAGAAATTTTATTAGAAAGTAAGCTTTTATGTAAAATTTTTAATACCCAAAGAGTTTTATAGCTGTTCCAAAATAATAGCATTTTTAGAAGACATTCAGTACCTTCAAGCATCATTCTAATAGAAGATCACTTTTTTAACACTTTTACTTAGTGAAGACACCTTCATCTTATACCCTAGGCTCGAATCTTCACTTCACCATTAACCAGTTTTCCACATTTGCAGTAGCCCAGAATTGCTCATACATGCATATAGATTAGTGGAAATTATAAACCGTTAACTCGCATATATGATAGGATGTGCGTTCTAGAAAACTACAAATAGTCTCGAATTCCACACTTTCCAGTGGGTTTATCTAAGAATGCGACCATGTTGTGTGAACTAGCAAACTTTAGGGCACAGCCATAAAGTTAGTTTTTGATGATTAACAATGAAATTGATGTTAAAGTTTATGATTAGAGGGTATATACCAGATTGAAACGATTAAGTGTTTGAATTAAAACCCTCATTCGAAGTATTTATGAAAATCACCCCTCAACAACATTAACTTGAACTAGCAGTACAAATTTAAGCCCTAAAAGGCATGTAACAGACAACCAGTATATAAGTAAGGCATGGCAAGCATTAACTTAACTAGCAGCTAGTAATTTGATGCCTACAGCATTAACTAACAGCTGCAGTAGATAGTGTATGCCTAAGCAGCATTAAACTTTGAAGATCACCCAGTATTACTCCAATTTCGTATCCAAAAAATCATTTCTCATCATCACTTTGATTCTCACAAGCCCTTTCTGTTTTTATTCACACGTAGATAGGAGCGGTCAGTCAGATTCTGTTAATTGTCACGGACGGGGGGTAAATCAGCTAAAGCATGCGAGATTAGAGTGGTGCAGCGATCTGCAGATCTGGTCTTCTCGAGTATACTGTCGGGCTTGTCTCGCCGGGCGCAGGTTTCTAGATATAGAGTGACTCGACACTCTTCTGAGGTACTCTTATGCGAGGAGGAGTGTCTGATTACTATAAATTCATTACTGAGCTTAGATACACGACTGTTAGATATAAATATTGTTTCTGTCTGTTTTTATGTCACAAATCTCTCTTTTTGTTTTTATGCTCGCCAATTTCTCTCATTTCTTTTAGCTCACAAAGTCACTCTTTTATCCTTCAAATCTTGTTATGGATTGCCCTGCACATAATGGTAGGAGAATTAGTTTCTTTTGGGGACTCCAAAGGCCATTTACTACTGGATTCTGCCTTGGCAACAAAATAAGTCCAAATCTTTTAAAGGACATTGATGCACCATTGCTTCGTGGAGTACATTGTCTAAAACTTTTGTGCATTTAGTATCTAAACTAACATGTTGAGGCCTTAATAGCAAATCCCTTGTTTCCATTAACACACTAAAAACTGCATTTTGGCCAAGCACATTATTAACCCTTATCCCTTAACAGTATTAACCTTTTTAGTGAAATAACTGTTATTAGCTCATGTTATTTTGTTAAAAGGCCTTCTAGAAATTGAATATGCATTATTAATAACATTTTTCATGGGTCCCTGCCTTATATTTCACTGTTGTTACTTAATTGAATAGTTATAACTGGTCAAGCAGAATTAAGTGAAATTGGGCCCCATACTTAGTTAAGACTATTCTTGAACCATGTTCCTTTTTGAATTGGGTTGATTAATTTAAAAGAAATTATGTTTGTTCACCCTTTGAACATAGTCCAAACTGGGTTTTAGCAAATCTTTAATTATTATTCCAGTGTATTGCAACATTCTTAAATGATCAAAAACTACCACCACACATGACAGCCTTTTTTGAACATCTCAAAATCATTCCAAACTTTTTTGAACATCTTTTGGTTTCCAATTTTCCTCTTGTTTCCCTCTAGGACTTCTAAGATGTACTGAAGAATGGACAATAGTGACTTACCTAATTTTCTTAACAGGTTTTCCTACATTTTAGGTTTAACAAACTCAATTTTAGTAAAATAGTCCTATAGTTGGTTTGAAACTTAGGCTCATCATCTTCCTCACTTTCAGACACCCAATCCTCAATAATTGGGGCTCCATTTTCTTTCCTAGCAGTCTTAGGTTCATTAGTCTCAACAGTAGGCTTCTTATCTATAGACTCACTAGCAGACTTATTCACATCAACAAAATCATCTAGACTAGGATAAACTAAATCAGATTTTGGTGGCATAAAATTCCTAGTATAGGGAGGTGGGACAACATTATACCCTAATCTTGTTTTACACTTATCCATTATCTGTCTGTCTAGAAGTTTACTTAGGCTTTTTGATGAATTTTCAAATTTTTATACTGGTAAGTTTAAGACCTTATGCTTTTTCTTTATAGTCAAATCTAACTTCCTTTTAAGCCTCTATAATATCAATCTCTTAAATAGATTACACAATTTAAGAGATATTAATATCTTCCTCATACACAAACTCATTTTTTCTTAAAAGACTAACAGTCCCTAGCTTATCTACATAATTCTAAACCAGATTTTATAAGAGACAAACACTTATCCAAAATTGGTTCATAAGTCTTTAACTACTTGTTCATTATTGTTCTTTTAAATCTTTTACACATTATAAACAATATACAACAATTTTGAGTCATTAGATAACCTCAAAAAGATTTTGAAGCAGAATTAAACTTGTTGAAGAATAAGCCAAGAAGCAAAATTGGTTGACCTTCATCTGCTTGGTGCACTCCATCAATAGCCAAAGCCATCACACTGAGATACTAAGGCATTTGAAGTAGTTTCCTCAACTGGCACAGTCCTTCTTGTAGGCTCCTTATTCCTGTTGTCTTGATTCCTGGGTGCCCTGCACTCCCTTGCAAAGTGTCCTCTCTTGTGGCAGTTGAAACACTCCACCTTGGACTTGTCAAACCCAATTCTTTCTTTGTTAGCCATGTCCAGCTTCCTTCCAGTATTCTTCAGGAATCTTCTTGCCCTCATAGTCAGCATAGCAATGTTCCACCTCAAATCCATCTCTTTTAGATCATCAGGATTGATTTGTTGTAGATCTTCATTATCTAGCTGTGGAATACTTGGTTGGCTAGCAAAGAAGGAATAAATCACAGCATCACTCAAATTTTCAACAGTTGTTAAGCTATCAGCAGCACCCTGAGTGCTAGCAGTATTAACACCCTGAGCAGTATTAACTGCTCTAGTTGCACTGTTAGTGCTGTTAGAGGACATAAAGGCTATATTGTGTGAGTTTGTGGTTGAGCTAGATGTCTCTTTAACCTCTTATTCATAAGCCTTCACATTGTTGAAGAGGTTATCCAAACTCAATGTCTCAATCTCTGGTTTGTTCCTCCACATAATAGTATGCATAGTCCATTCTTGTGACAAACTTCTCAAGAATTTCTGGTTGATGTCTTCTTGAGGGATAACTTTACCATGCATCTCCAGTTGACTAATTAGCTTTTGAAGCCTTTCATATGTTTACTCAATCACTTTTGTGCTGGATGCAGCAAAGTTTTCGTATTGCTTCTTCAGAAGATTTTTCTGAGTTTTCTTTATAGCAGTATTACCTCCAAATCTAATCTCAATAGCCTGCATCAGTGTCTTAGCATCCTTATATGAGTTGAACTTTAATTGATGTTCATTAGGTAAGGCCATCAACAAAGTGCTACTTTCCTTCAACTTTGCCCTTCTTTGTGCCTTCTCTTCAACACTTGTAGGAGGGATAACAATCTCCTTACCATCAACAGTTTTTGTTACTATGGGTGCATTACCATTTTCTACGATCTCCCATAGAGTGTAATCAATGCACTGTAGGTACTGCTCCATCCTCATCTTCCAGAGATCATACTCACCAGGTTGGAGTATGAGTAGCTTGATGGTTTGAGTAGATTGAGAATCCATTGCTTTTTGAAAAAGTAGATCTTGTGTGTAGTAAAGGTTCTTCTTATTCAAAGCTTCTCACAAGCTCTGATACCACTTGTTGATCCTAATAGAATAGATCTTGCTTAGCTTGTATAAGGCTAAGTTGTATTGAATAAATTCAAAATAACTATGATAGAAACTTTGATTGTGAATATCAAAGACTATGCGGAATCTAGTCAATGATACTAAGAAGAATTTCAATGAAACAGTAATGAATAAGATCAATAATAAACAGTTTACCAAACTTTCAGCCTCAATATAATACGAACACTCTTAATAGTGTTAGGGTTACAAAACTTTGAAGCTAATCAACTTAGGTTAAACTATGATGAGAGATGTATGAGAGATATGAGATATATCTAACCTAATACCCTAGGACCTCCTTTTATACACCAAGGAGTCCTACTGGGCTTACAATCCATTCCTATTGTGATCGTGATCTTTTCCTTAATTATCTAACTTAACACATATCTAATAAGCAGTACTAACCAATACAACAGTACTAACTTATACAAACAGTCTTAATTTGAGCAGCATCAATATTACTCTAACAGTAGTAACTAACACTAGCAGTAGTAACTTTTGTGCTAGCAGTACTAACTACTTAGAATATATTCTTCAGTCTTCACCAGCAGTAGAAACTATAACCAGCAGCAGTAACTTCAACAGCACTAAGAAGTCTTTTAATCCCAACAATCCTCCCCTAAACTTGATGTTCATCTTCTGAATCTTCAAGTTTCTTGATTAAAAGCTTTATCTTCACTAGGAGGATGCTTCCAAACACTTCATTCAGGTATATAGCCTTCCTTAAGCTGTTTCTTGACCAATCTAAGAAGATCAAATGCCATTTCACACTCATAGTCAACTTGAAGCTTCACATCATTGAACATCTGATGTAGTGTGTGATTTGTAAGTGGATACATCTTCTCAACCAACAGATAAAACATTATGGACTGTATTGTTACACAATGAACTCCACATGAATCAAAAAGCTTCCAGTTCAGCACTTTAACCAAACCTTGTTGTCTTTTCCATACTTCATCTTCAACATGATGTTCAAACATGGTCTTCAAAGTAAGAAGTAAGAAAGTATCCATGTAATCCACTGGCTTTGTCTTCTTAAATCTAGCTTTGACTATTCTCCAAAGAACTTCCAAGTCTTCTCTATCAAAGTTCTTAAGCATTTTACTAAAAGTAAGATACATCTGAGTCTTACCATCTGCTCTGATAATTTGAAAGAAACTTTTCTTCCCTTCTTGATAGATCTTGTAGTCAACAATTGAAATTTTGATAGACAAGGGTATAGCATCAATAGTTACACCATCTCCATCATCTGAAACAATCTCAAAGCATTGTTTAAGTTCTTCTTTCTCTTTATCATCATCATCATCCATCTTTTACTTCTTGGTATACTCTTGTTGAAGATCTTCTCCTGCTCTCTTAGAACTTTCTTCTGCTCTAGTCTCACTGCCTTCTGCTCTATCTTTACTTCCTTTCACCACTTCAGAATCCACAGGTACAAATAAGTCTATCCAACTCATGGTCTTGTTAAAAGCCTTCTGAACTTCATCAAAGCTTTTGTTCTTCAACTGATTATGAGTGAATCCAGTCATGTTTTTTAAATAAGTACACATTTGATTCCTCTTTTGAGCTTTGGTTAATGGTTTTCTTCTCTGCTCTTCTGCTTCAAGTCTTGCAAAATGCTTCTTCCTTTTATCCATGAGTTCTATAAACAGCTTTGATCTTTCTTTAATAGTCAACTCTTCCTGCTCTTGTGCCTGTAATCTTACAGCTAGCTCATAATCAGCATCCATCATAACTTGAGCATTATCTCATTCAGGAATGTTTGCATCTTCTTCTCTTTCTCTTGCCAGCCTTTCCTCTTTTTCTAGTTCAGCTTGCATATGAGCTTGCAATCTTTGAGCAATTTCCTCATCAAACATGATTTGGTCCTTTTTCTTTAATGGATTTTCTTGTTCAACCATCTCACCCTTTCATTTGTCTTTAAGATCATGTTGTTGAGGTGGCACTGTTGGTCTTGTAGCAGTCTCACTTGGTTCATTCATAACCACTCCTCTTACCTTTAATTTCTCACTCCTCATCTTCATAAGAGTCTGAGCAATTATAAGATCTTCATCTTCAATAACAGTTTTTGTTGTTGTTGGAGTAGTACTTGGTTCAACAGTAGTAATATTAACACTAACAGTAGTAATAGGTTTAGCAGTACTAACAAATACACCAGCAGTAGTAACTGGTGCACTAGCAGTATTAACTTTCATATTAGCAGTGGGAACCTGAACTTATCCTTCTTCAACTGTATCTTTGTTAGCATCATAAACTTGTTCAATAGCTTCATCTATATTAGCATCAAACTCTTCATCAAAATCATTGTCTTCAAAGATTGAACTCTATTTCCCCTGTTTCAAATTCCTCCCCTGTTTGGATGCATCCTCCTCAAACAAACTTCTTCTGCTAGATGTACCAATCTTGAATAAATTCATCCTTGGAGTTTTTGACTTCCTTTTCCTTTCCAGCTTTTTGACTCTCTTCTTTAAACTAGCAATCTCCTTTGCTTGAGCAGTCTTTGTTGTCTCCAAGTCAAGAACTCTATCAGATAGTTTTGTATAAAGGTCCATCAATTCCTTAAGTTTCAGTCTATTCTCCCCACTTCCAAGTGTGTTAACTCTTGAGAGAGGTGGGTCATTGGACTATTTAGATGCAGTCTCAAACCTAGATTGAGCTTCTGCATCCCCTAATATGGTATCTTAGCACCTAGGACCACTACCTGAACTAGTTCCCAGAGGACTTGGCTCATTAAGTGTTGCCATGGATTGGGTCCTATTTATGTTACCACTATCCTGCTCTGCTTCTAAGCTAGAAGCAGTAGTGGCAGCCCTTTCCATTCTTTCTTCCCTCTCCTTAGTGACAGTCTCGTTTGCAACAAGGGAAATAGGTCCACTAGACTGAGATATCTTAGTGGCCCTTTTTGGCTTTCCTAGGTCTGTGAGTCTTTTTAGGTTGAGATGATGATGGAACAGTGATTGGTTCTTCATTAGAGGGTTGAGTAGATATAGATGTGTGTTAGGGATCGATGGGTTATCCTGACCCTTCACCCATATCTGCTTGTTGTGTCAGCATAGATGAAAACAATAGTGTTACAATCCCTAAAAAATATTTTCCTTGCCTTCTCATGTTTGCAAAAATCTTTTTAGTGTGAGAAGGTGTGTCATAAACAACATTAACTTCAGAAAGATTTTCAATTTGTTTGTTCAAAAACAGTTGTAAAAACCTTGAATACATTATAAACTTTTTAAAACTATCCAATTTCATCATCACACCATCAAAAATCAGTTTAGAAAAATTAAACTTTTGATTTGTAGCCAAATATATAACTGCAGATGCTATATTAGTACCAAATTCTTCCAAGCAGTTGATTTTGAACTTAAACATTATAAGATGGTATGTATAAGATACTTCTATTGAGGGGAAAAGTAAGGTTTATAAAAATTAAGTTTCTTAGAAAGCTTTCATATCCCATCAATTGAAGGTTTTCAAAAATTTTAGTGTTTGTTAGACAAGCAATACCATCCTCATCATCAAATTGAAGATCTCTCCTCACATATGATTTTGATATTACTATTGTCTTGCCCTCAACCTTGGCATGAATATGTGTTTCATTATTGACTGTTTTGGTCTTAACAGTAGACCAAAACTGTTCAATACAAGAAACATAAATAGTAGGACTAACTGTCAAGGCATACCTTATGGGGTTAGCATTCAGGAAGTCTACTATCTCAGCAAAATCAGCATTCTCTTTGGATTTTTCCAAGTAAGCAACCATATTATGTGAGTCAGCAAAATTTAGGCCCGCCATTGATGTTGAATTTTTTAGAATCGACAATGAAATTGAATTAGGGTTTATGAATTGAGAGTATTAGAATGATTAAGAACGATTATGATGTGATCAAATACGCTTAAATAGGTAATAAAGGAAACTTATAAGCGAAGTATCTGTTTTATATACCAAAAATACCCTCAACAGTTGTAACTCTAACGGTAACCTAGCAGTAGTAAGTTAGCCTGGCAGCACTAACTTTTGCCCAGCAGTACTAAGTAATGACCAACAGTACTAAGTAATGCCCAACAACATTAACTCTTGAGTTACTAGTTTTAACCCCAATTCCATCCTTAGCAGCTTTTGCATTCCATTCCAACCATCCTTTGTGAATAATCCGCTGCATATTAACACAATTAACCTCCCCTCAATCAATACTTCAGAGGTTAAGCATTCTAATACTTGCAATCAGATAACATAATGATAGTATCAAATAACGATCGTTAAGCTAGGAAATGGTTTTTTCAAAACGTAAACCGGCGGTTATAAAGTCAAATACCTTCATTAATCAATAAAGTGGTTATTTTATTTTAACATTATTTAAGCATGCTAGAAGATTAAACACAATTTTTTAAATGATTATAACATTTAGTTTTAAGAAAAACATAAAATTAGGGTTTCGGGTGTACGGTTTTGGATCAAAATGGAAATTGAGCATGAATTAAGTTATGAAACCTTAACAAGAGTTTATTTAGGATCATATGAACATTATAAGAGTGTAGGAGCAGAAGTAGAACATTCAGAACCTGGGTTTGAGCTTATAGCTTAGAAACGGGTCAAAATCAGGACTTTTAGCTTCGTACGCCTAGAATAACGACTCCCAGGCTTCTTTTCTTGGTTTCTTTTTGCTTCACTTCTGTTCTTGGGACTTCTTAGGATCTATTAGAATTCATATTGAGCAAAGGATTGTTGCTATGATGGGTTATAGAGGAGGAAGTGGGGGATGGGTAGAAATGGAAGCATAACACTCCTATTTATAGTGTTTCAACCCTTAATGGCCAAGGTTTCCTTATGATTCTGATTTAGTACATGTGGAACAGCTATAGGGTGATGTGGGAAGTATACATGATGAGTCATGTAAGATAGAAATCAACTAGAAGGTGTTAGAACACCCTTTTAATGCCATGGCTTGAAATGAAAGAACAAGAGCACATGTGAAGTTTTTCTTAATAAAAATATTGAAGATATTTCTTGTAGAAGGTGTGTAAGCTGCTTAGGAAGGTAAGTTACTGAGTCATAAGGTGCTTGTTTGCAAGAAAAGTTCTAAAATGGGTCAAATTGCAAGAAAGGTGTATACGGGTTCAAGTAGGGCACGAATTGTGTTTCTATGCTTGGATTTCGTATACATTTGATTAAGAATGATAGGTTACTGATCCTAAGACTTATATTAAGGATTATAATCAAAATTTGATAGGTGGTTTGGGTTAAAATGGGTAGAAAATGAGTAAACGGGTCAAAAGTTCCAGTTAGGGCATAATTAGGGTTTCTGATTTTTAAATTAGGGTTTTAAGAGTAAAAATGTGTATGAAAGTTTATGAATAGAATATTTATTGTTTACACATTATAAAATGAGTATAGTAGCTTGTACACAATTGATTGTGAAGAAATTAGAATGAAAACAGATGTAAAATGACTATTTTAGATGTCATGCTTAATGAATTGTACATTGCTTTTAAGGACTTGTACTTTTCTTGGAGGGAGTTTATATTTCAAT